>JBAMIH010000042.1:90000-132500 GCA_038501795.1 Pseudopleuronectes americanus | reverse complement strand
TACAATACACAGGAGTACACAGGTCAGTGCTACAATACACAGGAGTACACGGGTCAGTGCTACTATACACAGGAGTAAACAGGTCAATACAACACAGTCTGATGTTGTGTGTCTGTGGTGTGTGTCTGTGTCGTGGGTCTTTGCTGTGTGTCTGTGTTGTGTGTCTGTGCTGTGTGTCTGTGTTGTGTGTCTTTCAGGATCTGACCAGCAGCAGGATCTTCAGGGTGCAGATGTTGAACTGAAGCTGCATCTGGACGGAGAGGGTTGGACGGTGAGTTGGTTGTGAGGTCGTGTGTGAGTTGATTGTGAGGAGGTGTGTGAGTTGGTTTGAGGAGTGTGTGAGTTGGTTGTGTGTGAGTTGATTGTGAGGAGGTGTGTGATTGCAGGAGTTCCCCTCGGAGCTGCGCTGGAGGACCTACCTGAGGGAGTGGCACGTCACGGGGACACAGATCTGCCGGCTCCCTGAGTTCCTGTCTCTGTTCACTCAGCTCGTCGTGCTCCGGATCCCAAAGAACCTGATCCACGAGCTGCCGGCGGAGATCGGTGAGGATTCAAACACACGAAGCTTTCAGGTGTTTACGTGCTTTCTGTTTGTACGTGTTCGGCCGCTGGTGAGTAAGATTTACTGCCCTCTACTGGTAGTAGTGCAAATTGCAGTCACATGAATTGTTTTAGTTGCTGGTGCTGATGAAAGCGGGAATCAAACCATCGTCTGTGCCCTTAGGCAAACTGACCGGGTTGAGGGAATTGAACGTCAGCTACAACCGTCTGTCCAAAGTTCCTCCAGAGCTCGGACACTGTGAAAACCTGGAGAGACTCGAACTGGCTGGAAACTACAACCTGTCGGAGCTGCCGTTTGAGGTGAGACAGAGACAGAGGGACAGACACAGAGAGACACAGAGAGACAGACACGAGAGACACAGAGAGACAGACACAGAGAGACACAGAGAGACAGACACAGAGAGACAGACACAGAGAGACAGACACAGAGAGACACAGAGAGACAGACACAGAGAGACACAGAGAGACAGACACAGAGAGACAGACACAGAGAGACAGAGACACAGAGAGACAGGACACAGAGAGACAGACACAGAGAGACAGACACAGAGAGACAGACACAGAGAGACAGACACAGAGAGACAGACACAGTGGGACAGCGAGGGGACAGATCGTCTTTATCTGTGGTTAAATTAAACAGGCAGGACAGATGTCTCTGTGGTTGACGGATGTCCCAGGTGAGTGTTTGCTGAGACGATGTCCCTGAGTGTCTCGTGTCTCCAGCTGAGCAGCCTGAAGCGCCTGCTGCACCTGGACATTGCAGAGAACCGGTTTGTGTCCATCCCCGTCTGCACTCTGAGGATGAGCGGCCTGCAGCTGTTGGACCTGAGCCACAACGGCCTGAGTGACCTGCCGCAGGACATGGACAGGTAACCATGACGACGGCACCCGTCACCTGACGCTGCAGGAGGACAGTTCAGGATATAGATATATAAATATATATATATACTTGACTGAAGTTATGTGAGTAACCTGTGTGTCTCAGGCTGCAGCAGCTGGTCACTCTGTTCCTCCATAAGAACAAACTGTGGTACCTCCCCCACTGCCTCGCCAACATCAGCACGCTCCAGATGATCGTGGTCAGCGGCGAGCAGCTCACCTGCATCCCCACCCGACTGTGCAGCAACCCCGCCATCAAGTACACCAGCTGCACCGCCACACCTGCTGCCACACACCCACTGCCACACACCCACTGCCACACCCACACTGCCACACTCCCACCCACCACACACACCCACTACACACCCACTGCCACCCACACACACACACACACACATATACACCTACTGCCACACCCACATATACACCCACCCACCCCACACCACTCCGCCACACCCACCGCCACACCCACATATACACCCACACCCACCGCCACATCTACACCTGCTGCCACACCCACTGCCACACCCACATAGCATCCACTGCCACACCCCCACATATACACCCACTGCCATATCTACACCTGCTGCCACACCCACTGCCACACCCACCGCAACACCTACATCAGCTGCCACACCCACTGCCACACCCACATATACACCCACTGCCACACCCACATATACACCCACTGCCACACCCACATATACACCCACTGCCACACCCACCGAATCCAGTCCAGGTCCAGTTCAGTCCAGTGTGAGTTTTGTGTTTTCTAAATCTGATGCGGTTCTTTTGTGTCAGATTCATTCGACTTTGCGACAACCTGGCGAACGCAGAGAAGAAGAAAGAGGAGAAGAAAGAAAAGAGCAAGAGGAGGAGAGAACCAGGGAAGGAGGAGGTGAAGAAGGACGGCAGAGAGAAGGAGTTCATCGAGGCGTACATCAGCACACTGACGGACAGAGGTAATATTATTTATATTTAATATTTAAGATATAATCAATTACATCTACTACTAATTTATAATTATAGAGAATATCTGTATTGACTCACAGAGAAGTAACAATAGCTACATTAATATATATATATATGTTTATATTGAGAACAGAACTTTACATTCTAATATTTCATCACATATATTTACACAAAAAATATGCTTAATTACAAATGTTCCTTGTGCTCATTAAATACAAATATAGCTGTTATATTTAAAGTTATCAGTAACGTTTGTCCCTCACCAGACACCGTCCCATACTCCACCACCAAGGTGTCCATCTCCTGCCTGCTGTGAGGAAGACGAGGAGGACGAAGGGTTCACAGCATGTGACACTTTGATTCTGTTATAAAGTAAAATGATTCATGTTTAAGTCACAGCAAATACAAAGTTTAAATTAAATTGTTTCTGAAATATATAAAAAAGGTCTGAAATTTGAGAGAAATCAGATATGTACATTTTAAAATCAGATCATTGAGGTATTTGTATATTTCATTTTTGTGTCAGGAATGAGTTTTTTTTTAAATATTTGTACGTTTGATTTAATGTTTTGGTTTTGTAATGAATTCCTGTCGAGTGAGTGAATCTATTTTCCTTTGTTTTCAGATTCACTTCACACAAATTACTTTTCATTCCAAAAACTGGATTTTCAACATTCAAACAAATCAACTCAGACGTTAGAGTTCCATTCGACGCTTTCACAAACATTTTTAAATCTCATCTTTGACCCATATTGACCATTTATTATCTGGGATTTGAGAGTTCAAAGAGTAAAAGAGTAAAAGCTTTGATAGATTTAATATGTAAACAGGAGTGAATCTGTTTGGTTTATCGTGTTAAACTGTTTGTTTTTCTGGTGATTTGATGTTTTTCAGGTCAAATATATTTGTATTTGTTAGACAGCGTGAAGTTGTTAAAGTTGAGCTGCGACCCGTAAGTTATTAAGTTATAGTTAAAACATGACTAGAAAAACAGTGATGTTATTTCCATCATTATATTTAAAAATAAGAGTTTTATCTTTATATTTGTATTCATGTGCTGCTCGGATACTGAAACGTGTGTTTGTGTCAGTTTAAAAGATTTAATAAAGTAGGTTTGTGAAAAATAAAGTGTTCTGATCTTCAACTTTAACTATAATCATATTTGATTTTAAATAATATATACGTATATTTTATCAAATAAAAATATTTCTCAATTGTAATAGTTTTGTTATTTTGAAACTTTAACATTTTAAAAAGAAAAATAGTGAAAAGAAATGAAAATTCAAGAGTAAATACACACACAAACAGACACAAATCCAATTTCCATACATTTCTCTTTATTATTATTATTATTATAGATATTATTCAAAATTATGTTCTTAATAAGATAAAAGATGCACAACACTTCTCTTGGTTTCTCTATAAAAACGATATCAACATGGAGAATGATTCGAGGCACGTTCAGAGAAATTAAAGTGCAGTGTCAGCAAATGTTCTGCATCATGTAGACAAAGGAGGGGGGGGGTGATATTGAATATATATAATATATATATATAAATATTCAATATCTCCACTCTATTAATTTGACTGCATCAGTTACCGCTTCTCCTCCAATGATTAAACTCTTCTCTCCGTGAGCAGGTTTGTACGAACAGAAACTTCAGTAACACCTTCAGGTCAAGTTTTCAGAGATTAACGATTAAATATAAAGAAAGTTGGTTTAGTTATTTAAAAGTTTGGACACCAAAAGAAAACCCGATTTTATATCATTATCAAGACGTCTGTAAATGAGATGTTTCACATGTTAAATGTCTCAAAGTGATTTTGTAAAGCACAGAGTGGAAATTACCAAGACATATTTTGGTTGTTATCCATAAAACTAACGAGGTTTAACGGCTCCTGTGAAAATACTGATATCTCTTCAGAACCAAAATGAGTGGAACTTGATTTTTAAATTCAGAACCTGTTCAAGTGTCTTTTATATGAAATAAACATGTTGACATATAAGCTGCTGATGCTCACGTCCACTGGTAAATTCCAAGAAGTCTAGAAACAAGTTTATCTGAATTATTCTCAAAACTAGAAAATAAAAAACTCTTTCTGTGATTCCAGTTCATTCACATCTGATCAACAGTTTCCTCGTGAGAACCGACGACGCTCAAGAGAAATTTTCCAGCGAGACGCAGCAGCACACGGACGCGAGACAGGGTGCATTCTGGGACATTCAGTAACAACTCTCCAGACAGACCTGTAGAAAAATATCCTGTAGGTCCATCTGTCTTTGTTTGACATCTTCAGCTACAGAGAAGAAACAGGAACTTCTCGGCCGAGTTGAGGAGTTTGGTTCGAAAAGAAAGTTAAAGATTAAATAATAATATGAAACCTTGAGAGACGAAGACGTTCGGAGGATCAGTTCAGATCCGTGAGGCTGAACGCTGGCGTCAGGAAACCAAGGTGATGATGATGATGATGAAGATGATGAGGATGCGTTTGTGTGAATGAAAAATTAAAACTCCAGGAAGTCGACTGAACAGTGAAAACACCGGCTGACACGAGACCATAACCTGTCCCAGCCACCGGGGGCAGACATGAGTCCACCACCACAGTCAAAGCCTCATCTGCGTCTCGTTTGCAGAAACTCGGATCGATGGAGAACAAACATCTGCAGCTTGAGGTCGAACCTCCAGCAGCTCAGAGATTCAGTGAAACGTCTGAACGATGGAAATCAAACCAGGGACTCGAGGTGGGAGGAGCCTGTGGGTGGACGCAGGCTCCTCCCACCTTCAAACTGAATCCTCTTCTCTGGAATGTGATATTTTTACTTAACAAACTTTACAAACAATATAAACAAAAAGTAAAAGAACAAAATGGCACTATTAGATATTTAACTCAAGAGAACAGATCAGTGTCATCTTCAGACATCAGTAACTGGGAGCGCTCGATCTGTTGGCCCTGGAGCGATGGGCGGGCGGAGTGTCAGATCTGATCTAATGACAACGTGTGGGGAGGTTGAAAGACAAAGACTCATCATCTGTGACGGTGAATCAGCTCCTCTGAGGATGAACCTTCTGGAAGTGGTCGTTACACCAACCTGTGTTTTCTAAAGATTCACAGAGTTCAGAGATGATCACATCTGGAGCTCCATCATCCCAGAGCAGGAGGTTTGAATTTAAGAATAAGAATCCTCCAGCTTCTGACTCGTCAGGTGAGAAGGTTCCTCAGACACGCTCCAACATGTACACGCTGCTAGTGATACCATCGTGATGTTACCATGGCAACCGGATGAAGCCCCATTCATCTTCTCTATTCAGACAAAGACTATGACCAGTGAGGAGACAAACATTCTGTAGTTGTGACACTTGGTCTCAGCTGTGCAGTAAATTCAACGGACCTCCTCCTCACCAATGGTCCTGCAGTGAGGAGCGCTTGATCTCCTGAAGTCTGCAGAGCTGACGGGTGGAGTCAAGTACGGCAGATACTGTTCTTACTGGGGGCGGGTGGGGGTGGGGGGGGGCTGTTTAGTTTCTAATCCGATGTCGTAACTTTCACTACAAATAGATTCATGAAAAAGATATGATTAAAAAAAAACTGTAGAAAATTGAATAAGAATAATAATTCAGTCAAATTCAACTTGGTTGATGTTTGTGCGTCTGAGCAGATTTTAAAGTCACGACAGAAAACTAACTAACGAAGAGCCGCTCGATTAGTTACATGATATTATCATATGTGTGTAGTTGATGTCAATATGTTCTAAATATCAGTTATTATATATAAAACATCTGGTTTCAGGAAACCATCTCATCTGAGGATCTGTGACCAGAGAATATTGAATTTTTGGTTGAAACAATTAATCAACCAGGAAAATGTTTGATGTCAATCACTTTCCTGCTGATTGAAGATGAACATGAGCTCTATGAATATGATGTGTCGCCTGTGGGTTGATGAAACCAGCTCGTCTGTGTGATGTTTCCTGACTCTTCTCTGAACAGTCTGAATCGGAGGAAATACAAAATAAAAGCTCTTCATTTTCAAATGGGCCGGACCTGCAGAGTGGAGCTCAGGCCTCAGCGCTGTGATTGGCCGGGCCAGCTGTCAATCACAGGCTGCTGTCCTGCAGGAGCGGCTCAATGTCCTCTGTGTCACTGGTGGGCGTGGCCAGAGGGCTTGCGCTCAGGGCGTGTGCAGTGGCGCCACTGGACTTGCGGGCGGAGCCGGTTTTGACGTCGGCCAATCGCTGGTTCTCCGGGATGAAGAACGCCACGACGAGGGCGAAGAAGACGGCGACCGCTCCGAACAGGAAGGGAGGGCCAGGGATCAAGGACTTCTGCAGAGACACAGGAAGTAGGTTTACTACTGTGTGTGTGAGTGTGTGTCTCTGTGGGTGTGTGTGTGTGTCTCTGTGTGTGTGTTTACCTCTGTGATCTTTGTGGGTACTCCTGACACCGGCTCTATGTCGTCCAGCTCCACATTGAACAGGAAGAAGATGAAGCCGTACAGAGCCGGACCCAAACCGTTACACAACCCTCTGATACCTGTGATCATCCCCTGAGCCACACCTGAGAACAAACACACAAACGCACACAGTAAGCTTCAGGGTTCCTTCCGTCCATTTCCTCCCCCGCCTCCCTCAGACCTTACGGGGGGACAGACGGGGGGACAGACGGGGGGACAGACGGGTGGACAGACGGGGGGACAGACGAGTGGACAGACGGGTGGACAGACGGGTGGACAGACGGGTGGACAGACGGGGGGACAGACGGGGGGACAGACGGGTGGACAGACGGGGGGACAGACGGGGGGACAGACGGGGGGACAGACGGGTGGACAGACGGGTGGACAGACGGGTGGACAGACGGGGGGACAGACGGGGGGACAGACGGGGGGACAGACGGGTGGACAGACGGGGGGACAGACGGGGGGAAAGACGGGTGGACAGACGGGGGGACAGACGGGGGGACAGACAGATGGACAGACGGGGGGACAGACGGGGGGGACTCACCTTGTTGGTCAGGTGCCGCACTGTGTGACACCAGAGCAGAGACAGCTGGGAAGGTGATGGACGACAAGGCTGCTATTGTTCCTGCCGCCCACATCATCCTGGGGACAACAAAACAAAATCAATAACCTGAATATCAATAACTTGATCCAAATATGTAAAGACTGTTACATCATTTGTTATATAAATAGTTGATAGAATTGATGGTGTTCAGGTGACTGAACATGATGTGAGAAATGATCTGAAACATAAAAGTATATGAGTGACCACGTCAGTGACATCACTTGTGGGCGGGACTCACCAGGGCTCGGAGCCGAAGCCGTACCAGGTGAGCTGGAGGAGCTGGAAGCCCAGGCCCAGCAGAACCGTCCTCTTGTTCCCGACGGTTCTCATGAGCACCCCGAGGAGGAGAGTCTGACACACACACACACACACACACACACACACACACCCAGAGATAAAACACACCACCACTTCAGGATTTTCTTTTCACTTCACTTCACTTCACGTCCACACCCCCCCCCACCCAGAGTCTAGCGCTAGGCTCTGATTGGTTCTGTACCTGAGCGATGATGGAGAGGACTCCCACCATGGCGATGAAGGCAGCGATGGCTGCGGGAGAAAACTGGATCACCTGAAACACAAATCAACCAATCACACCATCATGTAACGTCAATTCCAGGGTGTGTGTGTGTGAGTGTCTGTGAGAGTGTGTGTGTGTGTGTGAGTGTCTGTGAGAGTGTGTGAGAGTGTGTGTGTGTCTCTCACCTGTTTCAGGTACAGGAAGAAGCTGGAGTACTGTCCGGCCTCAGGCAGATAAGACAGAAACACGGTGACGCAGATCAGCAGCACTGTCGGGTCTTTACCTACACGACGCAGAGACTGAACACAACAGTACCATCATCAATCACTGATACGACTGCCTGTCAATCAATCCATCAATCAATCAATCATCAATCACTGATACGACTGCCTGTCAATCAATCCATCAATCAATCAATCATCAATCACTGATACGACTGCCTGTCAATCCATCAACCAACCAACCAATCAACCCAGGATCCTTCCAGCGGCTCCTCTCTGGTTGTGTTAACATGTTGTGTTCATCATGTGTTTGAACAGCAGCCTCCATCTCTCACACATGATAAAGTCTGTCTCAGTTAAATCTTAAATGCTGACTTGACATATTTTAAATATTCAGTATTTTCCAAGTGACAGTTGAGAGCTGATCCCTGTGCTGGGCTCCTCTGAGGCCTTGTTGATGTGCTGGGGGGCCGAGCTGTGACCTCTGACCCTGTGCTGGTGTCTGGACTCACTGCAAAGGGGTCGGCCTGCTCCCAGGAGATGGGGAAGCCCCAGGACGTCAGCCTCATCTTGTCCGGCAGCGACTCCGGGACGATGAAGAACACGAAGGCGATGTCTGCCACAGCTATCACCGTGGCGACCAGGACCACCAGGCTGTCCCCGTACTGGGCCGACAGGTAGGCGCCGATCGCCGGACTGGTCACCAAACTGGCTGCGAAGGTCGCAGAGACCTGGTGAGATGAAGGCACAGAGAGAGGAGGTGAAGCTTGAATCACAATCTCCTCCCCTTTTCAGATCCTACATTACCCACAGTGCACCTGGCCTGCAGCCACTTGAGGACTATTCAGTGAGTGGGAGTGTGGTGGAGGAGTTACCAGGCCGTAGGCGGTGCTCCGCTCGTGTTCCTCTGTGATGTCGGCGACGTAGGCAAAGATCACCGAGAAGGTCACAGCGAAGGTCCCTGAGACTGAAATGAGAGCGAAATACCACCTGCACACACACACACACACACACGCACGCACACACACACGCACACACACACAGACACTTTCATGTTAAGTCAGAAATATTTCCATGGCGTCCTGATTCTGTCATTTGATGCATTTCTGCTTCACACACACAAAGTTTAAGTTACTTTAAAGATCATTGCAAAGCGAGTGATCAGAAAGGAGCAGAGTCTCTTGTGGGCCAGCGCTGAGTCATGCACTCCATCTCTGATCATCTTACTCATCTTTTACTTTGTAAGTTGATGCATTATAGAACTACTGTCACTTTGAAACTGTTTCTGCAGCATCACATTTGACACTTTGTCGTGTCAGGAGAAAGTTTGAACCGACGGTTTGTGAAACGTGAATAAGTGACTGATCTCAGTCTGTAGTGAGACAGATTCCACACATCAGTGAAACTTCCCCAGTGCGTTCACACTCAACATGAAGTGATGAGAAGGTTGTGCAGCTTCAACAGAGAAAACACGAGAGAGCAGGAAACACGTTCAACTTCCTGACCACTCTTTGCAAATCCAAACGCAACAAACTCTCTCTATCAAACGTCTCGTTTAGTATTTCCCACAAAATCAAAGTGTTTGCAACAGATTCGGTGAAAAACATGAAATTCCTCAGATCAACTGAGATCGAATCATGTGACCAGAGCAGTGAAGAAACTCATTAGGCCAGACATGTGGGAAACGGTTTTCTTTTGACTGATTCAGGACTTTGTACCAGACGAGTGTTTGCGTCTCTGACTCCGACCGTGACCGAGCTGCAGGAGTTTGAACGTGAAGAATGAACCAGAGACTGAAAAGGACCAAAACCAGCCGAGCTTCAGGAGAGTGGAAGCTGCTCGGTGAACACGTCTGCTGCCTGTTCTCTGATCCTCAGCTGATCACATGAACAACATGTGACCGAAGAGCCAACGAGCTGCAGCTCACAGCCTTCATTCCACATGTTGTCGCAATATAGAAACATGTGTTAAATATTTCTTTACTCTCTGTAAGACATTTGATCTTTGGACATTTTTGGAGTTTTTAAGATATTAACATTTTTCTGTGCTCCCCACACGCAAGCAACAGTACACACACACACACACACACACACGCACGCATGCCCTCTCACCAGGGGCTGATCCTCATGAACGGGATGGGAGCGCACGTGAAGAAGACCGTCAGGAGGAGGAAGGACTTTCTGCCCCAGATGTCTGACAGAGCACCAATCAGAGGAGCTGACAGGAATGACAGGAAGCCCTGCGCACACACAGACACACACATTAGTGACACAACATAATCCTGGACGGGGGGACTATGTAATGCAGGTTTTCACTAATGACTGTTAGTGTTGTGGTCTGTGTGAAAGTTTGTGTGTCGATGACTTGACAGATTCTACCTTCACTCCCTGAACAAGGCCGTTCATCAGGAAGGTGTGCTGAGGAAACGTCTCATGAAGAACCTGAAACCAAACAAACATTTACATTTTCAAAGCACGTGTCAGTCAGTCACCACTTCTCACACTCACATGTGCACAAAGGCCGATATATGCTTCTCTGTTTTGACGGACACATGGGAACAGCTTCTCCTCCGTGGAACCTCCTCTCCAGCTCCTTGGAGAGGAGGTTGTGCACCTCTGACTTTTCTAACTACATGTCGGCATGGCCGAGAGCCTACGGATAGCCCTTGGCTGTGATTGGTTCGCTTACAACAGCATTTCCGAACGACATCATTTCCGGACCTCAAACTTCCTGTTTCATTTCCTATATCATAATAAACCCAAACACAACTACGATTCTACGATTAATGTGACAAGTGTGTTAAGCCAGTGGAGATGTCCGGCTGACGGTGGCTGGTTAGAGCACTAACGACATGTGTGTACGGTCACATACGGTTATAAAGCCCTGTTATAACGGCGCTAGCCACCATGCTAACTGCGGTGGGAACTGGCTACTATCATAACCCTGAATTAGCAAGGCAGTTCGTAAACAAGGCCGGGGAACCGCTGCGTTAAGAAATGATAACATCAGCCTTTGAGAGGAGCCGGGAGGAGGGAAACAAACCAACTTCTTCTGCATATAAACGTCATGAGGTAGGCTTCTCTAAGCTCGTCTTCTGTTGCGCCACCTACTGCTCTAGCGGTGAATTGTTTTCAGCAGCAACAGCCTTCAAAGAACCATAAATGAAAAAGAGCCCTTGCGATCTGTCCGACCCCCCCCCCGGCGTAACGGACTCAGAGAAGCATACATCGGCCTTCAGCTTGGGATGGGGGGTTAGAGAGAGAGAGTGGGGTGAGGGACACGCATGCATGCTCAAAGGTCGGAATCGAACCCGGGCCTCTGCGGGTTTAGGCCCTGCCAGGTGAGCTACACATGTACACACTTGTGAGGACCATGCTAAAGAGAATCAAACCAATAGCTGAACTGAATCACAGACATGTTCCTCACATGTTCGTCTGTGATAACAAAAGTGTGTGTGTGTGTGTGTGTGCGTGCGTCATGCACATGTGAACGTTTGCTGTGCGTTTCCTTACGGTCAACATGGGCGTGGTCAGCAGCCCCCATGCGAAGAACTCCAGGAAGATCACCACCACCGCATGAGTGACCCTGGCTCGGCCCCGGCCGGGCTGCGGTGAGGAGAGAAGCAGGGACATTAAATATTCATCTGACCTCTGACCTCCACCCTGTTCCAGTAAATGTGTGTATTCAATGTTGTTGTGCTAGGAAACAAACGCTGACTGAGTGTGTGAGTTGTTTATCTGGTTTGACAGACGCATCACAGACTGATGGGAGGATTTACAGATTCCCTGTGATGAACTAACTTCATCGTCAGCTCAGATGAAGAGTTCACCACGTTCATCTGAGGACTCGGCGTGTTATGATTCATTCAGGTGAGATCTGATGGAGGTCGGGTTGAATCACCTGCTGATGAACCGGTTACTGTCACGTGATTCATGTTGCTGACTCGAGGCTTCTGTCCCTAATGGATCTAATGACGCTCAGGTGAAACTCAGTTCGTCTACAAGTCAATGAACAGAGATCCAGCAGATCTGAACCAGTTAACTAGGTTAATCACTTTTAAATGAACGCATCGATTACAATCTAGTGAAGATAAATCCTCATGAAACCGTCACAGGAGACGATTACTCCAAACTTCAGCAGTAGTAAGAGTACAATGAGGACTTGTAATAGATTACTTCTCCATAGTGGTACGAGTACTTGAGCTTCGTGAATGTGAACAGGGAAGTTCCCGCTGGTTAACCCTGAGCGTTAACCCGGTCCAACCCGAGCTAACTAGCTGGTGAAGCGGCTGCTCGACGGTTAGTGTGGCTAACTCGGACTTAGCTGCTAGCGTTAGCCTGCTGCTAACGGCGCTGATCAGACGGTGTGTCCGGTTCACGGCCCCGGTGTTTGTTGTCTCAGCTCCCCGGTGCTCCCCGGTGCTCCCCGGGCCGCTGTCCCGCTGCACTCACCGGGCTCCGGACCAACATGATGTCGTTGGCCTCGGTCGCAGTTTTCTCCCGGTTCATGTCACATGTTGCCGCGACGATCCTCACATCGAGTCCGCGGTGACCGGCGTCCTCCCGGGGCTTCTCCGTCTCTTCCAGGGTGTCCCACCGTGTCGATCCGTTCCACGTCCGAGCGGCGCTACCATGGACCCGGGGTCGAGCCTGTGTCCACCGGGGCAGAGCGGTCAACAGCGGAGACCCACTTTCGATTTTACCCGAATTCCTCCGCTTCGACTGTGCTGTCACAGTTTGTCACCTTGGTTTGTTCGCCAGAGTCTCCCGGGTGAGCGGTGATGTCACTGATCCAGGTTAACAACAAACACCGCCCTACTGTCTTGTCCCTGTCAGTCAATGGAGCGCGTGTCCTCGGAACTGCTTCCAGATCAGCTGATGTTCTGGGTCTATTGCTCTGGATTCAGTTCACATCTGTATCATCTGACTCTGGATCAGCGACACGGCCCCGCCCCCTCTGCGTGTTCGGCTCAGCTGAAAGAAGCGCGCCCCCTGAAGCGCTGCAGCTCAGCGACTCTGCGGCGCGTGCGTCACACGGTGTCGGTTAAATAACGACGGACAGAAAAACAACAGAACTGTCGGTTCCCGTTGAGCGGCAGCACCGACACCGACCGACCGACCGGGAGGAAGCAGGTCCACCGACAGGCTCAGGATGTGGCAGGAAGGCCCAGAGGCGACCTGCGCCGGAGTCTGACTGGATCACTATTTGGCAAGAGGCAGAAAGGCGGGACTCAGCGGAGGAAGAATTTTTGTCTTCAGCGCAAAATCAGCGTCAAGATAACCATGGTAACACATCACACATCCGGCCGGAGCGTTTCAAAATAAGATACACTGGTTGGAGCTTTCCATTCTCTGAGACATATTTTGTGACATTATCTTTATTTCACTAAAACCTGACTTGATAGATGTCAAACTCAAGAAATACAGAAACAATCCTAGTTTGTGATCTGTGTTTTTATTTGTGGTGTGAAAAGTTCATCAATTGATAAATATCTGTATGAAAAAGACCAGACTGATGAGTAAATGACTGAGCAACATAAATCTGATAGAAAACACAATTAACCAGTGTTAGTGTTATCTGGTCACAACAGACAGTGTTAAGCTTAGAGGAAAAGTACGTAGACATAGACTAATAATTATAATTGTATTTATACAAAACTTTCCAAGCAAGTTAACATACACTGCTCTCTAAGAAAAAAAATCATGCAACATTAAAAGATTAGAGATAATAAGACATGTGCATTAAAACCATATTAACAAACATGAAGAGATATTTACAGAAATTAAATCATCAGTTTAAAGAGCGTTTTTGCCTCATACTTTTAAAAGCAAAAGTTTCTGGATCAATTTGAAATAAAAGATCTTTGAACTTTTGTGGAATCCATGGTTAACAGAGCGGGATGAAAACTGCGTGGTTAGTGCTTTGCTGTATTCATATTAATGACTGAATTTAATGCACCTGTTTGTGTAGTTACTAAAAGACAAAAATCGCATTGCATCAAAATCTTTGCTTTTATTTTGAAGGTGAGGCCGCCTGGTTTCCGGCGGGGCCCCATCTTGGCTCGGTTATCTTGACGCAGCGGGAATCGAACGGAGGCAAAGCGGATCGATTCGCAGCCTCGGCGGTGGATCGGGTTCGTGCGGGGGCGCTGATCGGTGAGTCGGTGTGCAGCTGCGGCCTCCGGCACGCGGAGCCTCCCGGGGACCGGGCCGTTAGGCGGCCTCGACCTGTTAGCAGGAGTTAGCTTAGCATCAGTGTTGTGCTAGCTCCCTTTGTTCGTCTGCGCCGTTTTTGCACCAATGCGGGTTTTTGTAAATATCGGTGCAATATGGCGGCCGAGTGCGGACAAATGAGCAGGATGACTGTGAAGCTGCAGGGGGGGGGGACTGTGACCTCTCTTCATCCTCATCCTCATCCTCATCTTCATCATCATTGTCTTCATCAACTTCATATTCTTCATCACCACCTCAAGCTTCATCCTCTTTATCCTCAGCTTCATCTTCATCCCCCAAAACAACGTGTGTGTGTGTGTGTGTGTGTGTGTGTGTGTGTGTGTGTGTGTGTGTGTGTGTGTGTGTGTGTGTGTGTGTGTGTGTGTGTGTGTGTGTGTGTGTGTGTGTGTGTGTGTGTGTGTGTGTGTGTGTGTGTGTGTGTGTGTGTGTGTGTGTGTGTGTGTGTGTGTGTGTGTGTGTGTGTGTGTGTGTGTGTGTGTGTGTGTGTGTGTGTGTGTGTGTGTGTGTGTGTGTGTGTGTGTGTGTGTGTGTGTGTGTGTGTGTGTGTTAGTATTTCCTCCAGTTTACTTTATTCCTCAGGTGATTTGACAGATTCCAGGTTTCAGAACTTTTGAGTTCAAAGTGAAATCTGAACTTTGATCTTTCTCCTCCGCTGCTCTTCAGACCTACAGACATGCAGCAGGATGGAGACTACGACCTTTGACCTGAGGTTGTTAGTGTGTGTGTAGATTCCACAGATCAGTGAAGAAAGGGAGGAGGAGGCCGAGGTCCCAGAGAATCCTCCAACATTTCATTCATCTTCTTAGAAACATGTAGAAGTTGAATTTCTTATGATATAAAAATGGGCTGAGATTGACTCCTGATTGGTCGAGCTGGTGTATGGACGGCACCTTGTTTGTTGATAGATGTTCTTAATGCAGAGTTTCATTGGATAGAGGATATTGATTATTGGTTATTGCTCATTGATTTGACTGGTGGTCCTGTTTCCCTCCTCAGGCTCAACCCAGCGTTTCCTCATCGTCTCCTCGGCTCCAGGTGTTAGTCTGTACCCGGCCTGGATGCAGCCTGTCCGGAGCCCAGCCTAGTTCCTGGTGCTCCTTCTTTCCCTCCACCTCCTCCCTCCTTTCCCCATCCTCCTCCCCCTGCTCCCCCCTTACATTCCCACCCACCCCCCCCTCTCACATTAACACACCTGAAGTGACCCAGGCCTGTGTCGCACACATACACTCCAGCATCTAACCTGGACCGGCAGCCTGGCGGGCTGCCCCCTACAGGTGGATGAATGAAGACCCCATTCAAGAGCCCAGCGGCCCCGCGGCCCCGAGCAGACGGCGGTGAGTTCAGCCTCATTTCTACTTGTGCCTCAGAGCTCGGGCGTAGGTTCGGCAGCCCCGTCTGATCGACAGAACGGGAGAAACAGTTCTCTCTATGGGAACTCTTCAGATTGGAAGGATCCGACGAGCAGCAGCAGCGTCCCGTCTCCAGCGATCGTTCACCTGCTTCACACCGGACACACATTTCTCCGCTTGTTGTTGTATGTCACCCGTTCAATGTCGGGGTTCGGGGGTAAATGATGATGGTCCTCATAGCTTCTTCTGCACAGCTGCAGCAGCTGAGGCTCATGGGTAATGTAGTGTTTGGAGCCGCTCAACAAAAAGACAGAAACCAAATGTAAAAACCAATCAGAATGAAAACGTGTTGGAGATGATGCAGGAGAGACTCCAGGTTCAGAGCTGGCGTAGTTTTAACTGGACTGAACAACGCACCACCTGTCAGTGTGCTGTAGATACTGATGTTACTGTGTGTGTGTGTGTGTCTCTCTGTGGGTCTGTGTGTGTGTGTGTCTGTGAATGTGTGTGTATCAGGACATTCAGGTGTGTCTGCAAACATGATGAAGAAAAAGAACTCGCACAAGTAAGTCTTAAAATAATACTCTCTACAATCATCTTCTCTCTCTTCTTAACTTCATTTGTCTTCTTCTCTTCTTCTCTACTGTTGATCTGCACTCTTCTTGGTCTTCTTCTCCTCTTCCATCCTTCTCATCTGGTTTTTCTGATATCCTCTTCTTCATTTCACCTCCTCCTCTCTCTCCGTTTGTGGCTCCCCCATCAGGAAGCAGAGGACCAGTGTTGGTCCCAGTAAAACTCTGTCTCCGCCCAGGAGGAACATCGTGGGCTGCAGGATCCAGCACATCTGGAAGGAGGGAAGTAAGTGGCATCTAACGTGAACTGATAATCCTTTATTACCCAGGATGGCGCCACCCAGTGGTCGAAGGTTGTGCATTTGTCAAACGTCCTCAGAGGAACTGCCCTGGTTGGAGGAAGCGGAGAAGCAGCAGGTGTTTCGAGTTCTATTCTGATGATGTTTCTGTAAAGAATCCACTGTGTGA
This sequence comes from Pseudopleuronectes americanus, assembly GCA_038501795.1. Taxonomy (NCBI): domain Eukaryota; kingdom Metazoa; phylum Chordata; class Actinopteri; order Pleuronectiformes; family Pleuronectidae; genus Pseudopleuronectes; species Pseudopleuronectes americanus. The sequence goes on along the minus strand of JBAMIH010000042.1, from coordinate 115,666 downwards.
TTTGTGAATGTTCTGGAGGAATCTTCCCACCAGAGCAGCTGCTGCTTGTTTCCTGTGCAGAGATGAAATGTTCGTTTCTCTGCTTCCTCTCAGGTAAGTCGTCTCAGTGGAAGGGGACGGTCCTGGACCAGGTCCCTGTGAACCCCTCCCTCTATCTGATCAAATACGACGGCTTCGACTGCATCTACGGCCTGGAGCTGTACAGTGACGAGCGGGTGGTGGGGCTGGAGGTGCTGCCCGACCGAGTGGGTGAGGACCCGTTGGATTCAAGGGATTTATTTATGTCCAGAATGAGATAAATATGAATGAACATGTTTTATTTAGGAACAGACTCATTGTTTAGAAAACTTGTCAAAGTAGTAAAAAGTGTTTCTGTTGAGCCCTGACAGTAAAAACTGAGTCTGTCTTGTGATTGGTCCAGCTCCAGCCCGTGTGAGCGACTCGCTGCTGGCCGAGACGATGATCGGTAAAGCGGTGGAGCACATGTTTGAGACGGAGGACGGGCCGAAGGAGGAGTGGCGGGGGATGGTTCTGGCCCGGGCGCCCATCATGACCACCTGGTTCTACATCACGTACGAGAAGGACCCGGTTCTCTACATGTACCAGCTGCTGGACGACTACAAGGAGGGAGACCTCCGCATCATGCCCGACTCCAGTGAGTGACCTCTGTCCAAACTGGACCTGTAGATGAAGCTGGACCACAGGACTCCTCAAAGTGAACCAGAGCCGTAAATGGGTTTCATAGATGGTTCCTGGGACATGTGGAGTCTGAGTTTACCTGTGGTCCGGCTCCGTGTGGAAGAAAACAAAAGGTTTTCTGATGAATTAGTTATTTGATGATATAAAAACATCAATAAACAGTGAATTGTCAGACAGCGAGGGGAGTGGAGGACGGAGCCGCTCTGCTCAGGGAGACACTGGGTCCCTGTGGGCTCTGTGAACAACTTCCTGTTTCTTTACAGCTGCTCTAGTGAACTGGGTTTGATCCTTGGTGCTTAACAGAGCCAAGAAAATAACACCCACAACTTGCAGGAGCACAGATCACAGAGCAGAGCTGCCGTGAAATAGCCCTTCACTCACTATTCAGGATGAAGTCTTCTTCAGTGGCAGCAGGGAGACGCCTGGTGAAGGTAGAAGGTGGGCGTGTCTCCTCGCCACCAGATCACATGGGTTTGAGTGAATCTCCCGTGAGCCTGGGACTCGGACCCTTTAGCGGAGGAACTCCTGTTCAGGGCTTTTGTGTCGTCAAATGATGTTGATGTTTCTCACTGACTCACTAACAAGTTGTGTGAAATTAAAAGTTAGTGAATATCCATCATCTGTTTGTGTGTGTAGACGACAGCGTGGCGGCGGAGCGGGAGCCCGGCGAGGTGGTCGACAGTCTGGTGGGCAAACAGGTGGAGTACGCCAAAGAGGACGGCGGGAAGAGGTCGGGGATGGTCATCCACCAGGTGGAGGCCAAACCCTCCGTCTACTTCATCAAGTTCGATGACGACTTTCACATCTACGTCTACGACCTGGTCAAGACGTCCTAAGACCAGGAGACCTGGTCCAGAACGTCCCTCAAAGACTTAACGAGTCCTGATCCACCCCCCATTGACCCCCAGCCCCCCCCGCCCAGTGAAGACGAACCACAGCTGGGGTTTAAAACGTCCTGAGACTCATCACGATCTGTGGAGACGCCATTATTTCTGTTCTTTACTCTCGTCTTTGATGAAACGCCTTAAAAACAGAAAAGAAACCAAACGTTGGGTTACGTTAAAACGACGAACCAGCTGCAGGTGGTGAGACGAGCGGGGACTCATCATCTCTGTCGCATTTGTAGACGACCAGTGACTCTAATGGTTTGGTGTGAATCCTGAGGGGACTGGATCCTGAGACCCTCCAGTCGCCACGTCAACAGAACGTCCTCCGTCCTGTGGTGGGCGGGGCTTCAGCTCTGAGTCTGACGGGGTCAATGAAGGAACGAGACGTCAGGATCTCCCTGAACTCTCTGACCCATCAGGTTCCACCGTGTCTCCATGAGGAGCACGTGTCCAATCACAGAGCAGTACTGACCCCGCCCCCCCCCCGGTCCCCTGCTGACTCACAGCCGCTGTGGAGGAACGGGAGGACTCAAACTCTGGGATCATCTGTTTCTGTGGGTTTGATCCCAGATTTCTCAGAATGACTCTGAGCCGTCAGGTCGTCTGCTCCTGACTCACGGATCCATCAGGACACTTTTAAGTTGAACTTTTTTTTAAACTTGTTTGTTTCTGTTTCAGCCTCAGTTTCATTTTTCAACAAAAAGCTTCGACTTGTGTGTTTTTTTTATTTTCATCTGATGTTTTTATATTTGTGCCAAAATATTTCCAGAAAAGTATTAAGTGTTTTTGAGCCTCGGTGAAAAAGATCGTTATAATAATGCTGCATCAGTTACTGATACTTTAAACACCGTTTAAGAAATGACTGTAAATGTGAAATACTGTGGTATCTCCTCATCAGATCTTAATGGTAGAGAATGTCCCAATATGTACGTTTCTCTCGGTTCTGAATTGATCTGTCCGCAAGTTTAATAAAAACCAAAACAAGGTCAGAATAAGAAGTTATTCCCCCTCACTGATGCCCCGCCCCCCCCGTCGCAGGTCTGACGCTGGACGTTTAATAAAAATCTGCAGTTTTTCTGTTTTCACATCGTGGAACTGGAACTTACTTTTCTCTGTAATTCTCAGTTCGGTTCCAGCTCTGGATTTTCCTCGATCGGAAAGTCGAGGATTCATCTGTGTTTGATTATTGTTTTTATGACTGTAACATGCCGACTGACAAATCACTTCACAGCTCCCGATAGAGATTTCACGAATTCAGACCAATGGGAGCTTGAAGAAACTCTCAATCATCTCACATCCCACCAATCCTCCGCTCCCAGCCCATGTAGCTCCGCCCACCAAACTCCTGATGCTGAAACTGACACGTTTACCTGAAAAGAAAATAATTATGAAAAGATTTTCTCTCTGATTCCAACTGATTTACATCGAGAACGTTCCGGGTGAGAATCTATAATCTGTGTTCCTCAACATCTAGAACCTTATCTGCTTCAGCGCTGATCTGGAATCTGCTGCTTGCAGACGTCCTGACAAAGTGATTCTAGAAACTGGAGATGCTGGAAAGTTTATTCTGTGGAAGTTTTGAAAAAATGCCTTCTCATCATGGAACCTTCAGTTTCTGATTCCAGAACAGGAACAGTCTGGCTCAGGACGGGATGTTGGTTCCACAGTTTATTAGCATCCTCTTCTAGAACCTGTGGTTTGTGTTCACTGTGTTTAGAACTCTCCCACTCTGACTTAAAGACAATGTACCAACTATTCTGAAACACTTCTGAATCTAGAACACAGCTGGTGTGGATGTTTGTCTCATGTTGTTTAGAACGATTTACTTAAATCGTTTGTTCTGGTTCTAGAATCTTTTTTTTGACCTTAAAACATTCTGGAACAGGTGTCGTCTCAGTAGAAGCTTCACGTTCTGATTCTAGAACACATCAAATGGTTCTTCACGTCCAGAGGAGACATTTTCAGAGAATAGAACAAAGCTGTTTTGTGGATGTAAATGTTAGAAAATGTCAGAACTGTTCTGGAATCAGAAGCGATCAGTTTCTGAGGGTCAGTGATCTGTGGAAGAATCAATCAGTGGATTGACTAATCGGAAACGTTTTTGATAAATGTCTCATCTGAAAAGTTTCTCACGTCAGACACTTGATGTCGTCAACTCGAAGCAACAAGATTGTTTGTGTTTCATTTTCCGATAAAGATTAATTGACGAATTGAATAAATTAACAGAAAACAGTGACAACCACTTTGTGATTAAAAGGTTAATGAGGTTTGTTGAATCTCCTGTCAACACAATTCACTTGGTCTGATGCAGAGAAATTATTTTACTAATTTTACAGTTAACGTTAATGTGGATGTTGTTGAGAGGGTTACCCACAATGCATCTGTCTTCAGGCTAAACACCACAGGATGTTTGGACTGTTGGGAGCCTCCTGTGTGTGTGTGTGTGTGTGTGTGTGTGTGTGTGTGTCAGCCTGTTCAGAGCAGTGTTGTTTTTGCATGCCTATATAGCTCTGTGTAAATCGATGTGAGTTGCATGTCTGTGCAGTTTTCAGTTGATCAGCTGATTCTGTCGTCGTCGCTTTGGTGCCTTTTCATTTCAGTTCTCTTTTTTTTCTCTGTTAAATTTTGTACTTTGTGTCTGAGGCTGGTGTTTAATGGTTATTGAGCAAAAATAAAAAACTAAAAAGAAGAAATCCTCGTCCAAACAGAAGAGACATCAGCTATCATGAGCGAGGGGTGATGGCGGCTGTGAGTTCTGTTTCGGGTGGATTGTCCCTTTAAAGAGTGCCAACTCCAGATGCCAGTGTTGTACAGCTCAGTGAAAAACTCACTATTTACTAAATAAACAGTTTCTGTTGTTTTTCACTGCTGAGTCGGTTTCTTCTGTTTCCTCCAACAGCTTCAAGACATAAGTTTAATAGGTCTCAGTTAATCAGCTCTTTGTCAAAATAAAGTATTAACAGGAAAATCCCCAAAAAATTAAGTCAGTTTAATCTACAAAGTTGTGTTGTATAAATATATATCAGATACATTTTAATTTACAACTTAAATCCAGGAAATTAAGAGATTTTTTTCGATACAACTTCCTATGGTTTTTTAACTTAGGTTCAATGAAACTATCAAGTTACATGTTCGTTAATGATCGAGTAATGAAGTTTTTAAAGGATTAATTTACCAGACGAAGTTTATAAATCACAGCCTCGTTAATTTAATCAGATCAACGCGACAGAAAAAACCTTTGAATGAAATGAATGCAAATAAAATCAGAGACTGAACTAGACAAATTTACTAAATATACTTATAAAATATAAATGTAATGTAATGTAATATCTGTGTGTGTGTGTATATATATAACGTATATGCACATCTTTATATATATTATGTTTATATATAATTTATAGATTAATATTTATCTAATTTATTAATTGTTCATATTTATATATGTACTTTATGTTGCGGATGTATTAAGTGGTTTTGCTGTGAAAAGGTCTGTGGTGCAGTTTTCCTCCAGACCACCAGGACATGCTGTTAGATGTATTTTCACCGAGGGGAATCCCACAATGCACCTCTCCAGGAGTGAACATAAAGTGTGTTTAATCTTCAGCTGACGTCAGAGCAGAGCGTCAGCAGCAGCTGAGTCTAGATGTTTTTATCAAAATGAAGCGAACAAGATGAAAGGTGTTTGGAGTTAAAGTTATGAAACCGTCACTCAAACCGCTGGAGAGGAAGAAGAAGTCCGCTCAGCGCCATGTTGGGATCTGATCCTTCGGTTCATGAGCATGATGAGTGGTGACGTCACGTCTGTACGTGACAGGTGCAGCCCTCCTTGTTACGCAGTGCGCCTCAAACCAGCTGATCACGAACCGAGGAGCCAATCAGAGACTTTGTAAATGTAAACAAGATACAATGAAGAGCCTATCAGAGACTATAATAATGTAAACCTGGGTCTGGAGTCTCAGTGGTTAACAGAGTTGCAGCCAAATCAAATCAAATTATAACGTTTTTTATACTTAAATATATTGTAAATTAATTGACAATTTTCATTATAATATAAATCCCAAATGAAATATACACGATGGGATAAGATGAATATACCGACTGAGTGGGATTCATATTGGCAGAGTGAAGCAGCGGTGTCACGTGTGAACACAGTAATAACAGTAATAATTCCCTCATTATTTCCCATTAATCTGATCATTAATCGTAAAGAAAAACCCGATTGATTTGATGTTTAACCCAATTTTAAGGCGTTTCCGTTTGTTCATAGTATCGCGATACTTGCTCGCGTTGTATCCCCGTCACGTGATCTCGTGCGGACATCGAAACAAAGATGGCGGCCTCCTGAGCGTGCACGCGGCTCCACGGACACGAACACTTCGTGATTTCTTCTCGTTAATTCGCTGAATTTGATTCGAACGAGCTACAAAGTCCTCGCGGACCCTCTGAGACGTTCCCACAATGCAGTGCGACGACGTAAGTACGATGAACCGACACGAAGCTGCTGCTGACGTGCTGCGTGTCCATGCTAACGTTAGCTTAGCGCTAGTGACTGGGACCTGCTGGGTTTGTGCTGCAGCCCAGTTTCTGTTCAGCTCGATCCGGACAGACACGATGCTCACCGACACTGAGTCTGTTGATCACACTGCTTCTTCTTCGTGTCTGTGACCCTCTGAGGAGTCACCGACAGTAACAGACACGATGCGGGACCTGCTAGCAGCATGTTCGGACTCCACCGGAACCACGTGTTTCACTGTTTCGGGTTTTTACGTTCAAATAACACGATGGTTATTATTGTGTTAGTTTCTATGTTCAAAGTGACGTCAGTATTCAAACACGTTATCAGACTTCAGAACAGTGTAATATCCAAACTTCTTTAATTCCTGGTTTGATCTGTGGAGCATCAGAACCAGTGAACCGGTCCCAGAGCCTGAATCTTTAAACCAGCAGGTCAATGTCCTCAGATTAATAAGGACCCTGATCACATGATGAACCTCAGATCCAAACCCTGGAGGAGACCAGAACGTGTCTCGTGTCTTCAGCTCGATTCTCTGAAGTTCTGAAGAGACAAGATTCTGGTTTCATTCAGGAAACGATCCACGTGCTGTGTCATCATCATCATCATCAATGATTTGATTTTATTGTCTGATCACATAATTAATTTCTGATTAATTTAGTTGATCAATGAACCGAAGAGTCTGTGTCTGAGAAGTTTCATGTGTTTATGGTGAATTCTGCCCCCTGCAGGTCATCTGGGACATTATAGGAAACCAATCGTTCTGCTCCCACAAAGTCAAGTAAGTGAATTTATACATATCATCACTGATTCTCTTTATATACAGTCACTGATCCTCTTTATATACAGTCACTGATCCTCTTTATATACAGTCACTGATCCTCTTTATATACAGTCACTGATCCTCTTTATATACAGTCACTGATTCTCTTTATATACAGTCACTGATCCTCTTTATATACAGTCACTGATCATCTTTATATACAGTCACTGATTCTCTTTATATACAGTCACTGATGTTTTCTCCTTTGTGTTTTCAGGACAAAGTCTCAGAACTTTTGTCGTAATGAATACAACGTCACCGGGTTGTGTAACCGCTCGTCGTGTCCCCTCGCCAACAGTCAGTACGCCACCATCAGGGAGGAGAAAGGTGAGTCATGTGATCTGTGTCATTCAGAATGTTTTGAATGTTTAAGAAACGCTGACGTCACTGTTCCTTCATCAGTTTGATGAAGCGATGACTCATGAAACGTGTCGCCGCAGGTCAGTGCTTCCTCTACATGAAGGTCATCGAGCGAGCTGCGTTCCCCGCCAGGATGTGGGAGAAGGTGAGTTCCAACCAATCAGAACAAAGATTCAGTTTCATTCATGTCACAGCTCGGTTTCCATGACGACCACACTGAACTTTAAATCCTCTATATTCACAATTAGACCGAGATGTTTCCCATGATGCTTTTCACCTGTCCCTCGATGTGTTCATCAGTCACACGTCTCCTCCGGCTCTTAAAGGAGAAACACGCAAACGTATTAAAGTGAATACTGTAATAATGTGTGTGTTTCTTTGTGTGTGTGTGTGTGCGTGTGTGCAGGTGAAGCTCAGTAAGAACTATGAAAAAGCTCTGGAACAGATCGATGAGAATCTGATCTACTGGCCTCGGTTCATCAGACACAAATGCAAACAGAGATTCACTAAAGTCACTCAGTATCTGATCCGCATGAGGAAACTGGTCCTGAAGAGACAGTGAGTGAACGAGACGACTCAGCACAACACGGAGATGACTCAGCACAACACGGAGACGACTCAGCACTGATCTCTAATACTCTTCTTCTCTGTCTTCAGGAGGAAGCTGGTTCCTCTCAGCAGGAAGGTGGAGCAGCGGGAGAAGAGGAAAGAGGTGAGTTCACGTCAGACTCCGACCTCTAGTGGTCGCACGCAAACGTCACAGGTTCAAGTTCCTGCTTATTAACCTTCTTCTTCTTCTTCTTCTTCTTCTTGTGTCGATAGGAAAAAGCTCTGATCGCCGCTCAGCTGGACAACGCCATCGAGAAGGAGCTGCTGGAGCGACTCAAACAGGGAACGGTACGAGTCCGGTCCGCTGGTCCTCACAAGCCGGGACGGGATCAGTGTCGGTCCTAACGTGTGTGTGTGTGTGTGTCTGTGTGTGTTTTCAGTACGGAGACATCTACAACTTCCCCGTCCATGCTTTCGACAAAGCTCTGGATCAGCAGGATGAAGAGAGCGAGTCTGAGGAAGAGTCTGAGGAGGAGGAAGAGGTGACGGATAGAATAGATTCAAAATGTCTCTTTGTTAAGTTTCAGTCGTAAAATCCGACAGGTTTTGATTCTTTGTATCTTTGTATCTTTGTCTGCAGGATGTCGGGAAGAGGGAGTTTGTAGCAGAAGATGAAGTAGAGGAGAGCGACCTGAGCGACTTCGAGGTAAAACCCCCAAAATCTGAGGTTTGATGAGAAAACTGTGAAATTAAAAAACAGACGTGACAAAAGTCCCCGACACTGAGACTCTGTCACGTGGGAATAAGAAGTGGACGAATCAGTAAAGGGAAAAGGAAACGTTGTTACACAGGAAGGATTCTGTCTCCGTCCAGAAGGAGACTCGTCAGTTTAGTTAAAAAATCAAATAAAGTCTGTAAAGACGAAGCTGATTGGAGGATTTTAAACGACTAAACTAGAAACAGACGCTGAAACAGAATCTGTAAAAAGTAAACGTTTGTGATTCCTTCTCTCAGGACATGAACAGGCTGAAGACGAGCAGCGACGAGGAGGAAGAGGACGAAGAGTCGAGTGAAGATGAGGAGGAGATGGAGACCGAGACGAAGGCCTCCAAGTCTAAAGGCAAGTCCCCGGCGAGCGGCGCAGCGGCGAGGAAGAAGCGAGCGTACGTGGAGATCGAGTACGAGCAGGAGACAGAGCCCGCCTCCAAGAGCATGGCTACGTAGTGATGTCGGCTGTCACTCAAACTCTGAGCAGAGACTCTTTCCAAACTCACAGGAAGTTGTTCCGTCAGCGCTCGCCCCCCCGACCAGCCGCTGCTCCACGTCCCCGAGATCCAACACGTCGAAGCCCTGTCACTGAAACGCTGAATAAATACAGAACTGATTAGTGAGTAATTAGTGAAACTCGTCTCAGTCATTTTCTTCTCTCACACCAAAAGAAAATTATATAAACGGATTTATATCATTTACACATTTAAATATATAAACCCATTATCTGGTGTGAGACTTTAACTTTGTGAATCAGAATGAAACCGGTTTGAATTTCTGTTTCATTATTTTAAGTTTCTTTTCTGTTGAATTGTCAGTGCTGTTTAAGATGATTAACGTGTTTGTATCAACTTATTCATAAAAATAGAATAAAGAAATGTTTGATAAATCTGAACCTGATGCATTTCACCCACAACCAACACGAGCACGTGAATTATGAACGAGCTGAAACCAACATGAGGTTAATCTTTACTGTAGAACATGTTTCATTGACCTTAATACTAATTTGACTCGTTTATTTTTCTAAATATAAAAGAGCTTAGAAATCTTTGCCCTTTGAACCATTTTAATAATCAATCATCTGGAGGAGTCGACAAGGAGCAATTATCATGAAAGAGCTTTGAGTTTATAAAAGAACATTTCAGCCTCTGATTAGATTTGATTATAATTAGAACTCTGAAGCTTCACGTTGGATTATTACATTTTTATTCTGTATCGGAGAATTTAAACTTCATGCATAATTATAAATATCGGTATATAGTAGTTTATAGTTTCAAACTGACACAGTAAAATGTTACAACTGAAAACATTTTAAATGCATAAAGACATTTTAATTGATGCAATTTTCACATTTAAATAATTCAGGAAAATGTTCTAGTATATAAATCTTAGCAGGAAAGAATCAAAAGTATCAGTCATGACATAACTTATAGTTTTTAAGTAATTTAAATCATAAAAACTGTTGTTGACCACAAAGTCGAAGATGTGAGAATGTTTATGATAAAATGTGTTGAGTGACGACGTCGTGAATGAAAAGTGAATTTGTCTTAGTAAGTCACAAATACTAAAGTACAGTTAGAAGTCTTTGTATTATAATTTTTGTAACAGACAAAAACAAAACAGTAAATAATGAAAACATAAGATATGTTTTGTAAAAATATAATCAATGAATCTAGAACAGCGCGTCATTAAATACAGTGAAATACTGATTCGATTTATAATAGAATAATAAGTCATGAAAAAGTCAGTCTATTATTATAGAGAAGCTAAACGTCAGTTTAGTTACGTAAGAAGAAACAAGTGTTTTTAACAAGCGCAGATTATTTGTACCAAAGATGACATTGAATAAAGTTCATTTAGACAAATATACAGTATATATATATATATACTTTATTTACAAATAACTGAATCCTCGTGGTCGTACAATGGAACAGCTGAAGAAAATCAAATCACAGATTAAGAATATAAATAGTCAACGAATAAGAAGCGTTTTTTACTTTAGCCGACAGAAAATCAACAGACGTTACAGAAGAAAAACAAAAGAATAAAAAGTACAGAGCAAATTACAGCCAGTGAGCGGGAAGAAGACTCTTCTTCTGTCGAACCTGTGCATCAGCTGATCACAGCGCCACCACCTGACCGATCAGTGTCATCATTGAAAATCCAGATTGGCTTCAATCACACTATGATTTAAAAACTCTCTGGGCTTGTTACAGGACTTTATGGATACAAAAAGAAATGTTTAGTTTTTATGGATGTATTTACTGATTTAATGTGGAAGTTTGCAGACGCTGTAAAAAACTCTCTTTAAACTAACGTCTCGACACAACACTGCCCCCTGCTGTTAGCGAATGGAAGTCTTGTTTTCATAAACCTTTGAATGTTTATATATGAAATGTTCGATGGGGAAGTTTCAGGCTTCGGCCACAACGGTCCCTCAGTTGTTCTCGTGGATCCAGTGACCGGCGGCTGTTTGACCCTTTGCTCTCTGAGAACCTCAAAATCGTGGCTTTGTTTTTTAGATTATTATTATTATTTCTTCTTCTTCCTTTAAAAACTTCTTCCAAAGCAACTAGAAATCTGAGAACTGGGCGGGGCTTCGTTCATGTATCAAGCATCAGAGTTAGAAGGCCGCTCTGCACCAATCAGAGGCCATGAAGAGAGAGGTTGCGATGATCTCTCAGTTTTGGTTTCTTTCCAGACGACTCACAGACGAACAGGAGGTTCTCGGACCTGAGGAGACGTGGATCCACTTTCCCTCGACCAGAGGCTGCGTTTCAACTTCTTTCAAATCTCTGCGAATTAGAACGAGTTCCCTGCAAAGTAAAGCTCAAGAGCGAATATTTAAGAGATGACGCTGATAATAATTTGCATTCATAATGTTACACGTTTACACTAAGAAGGAAACAAACTCAAAACAAAATTTAATAATAATTATAAGAATAAAAATACCAGAAAATTAATTATTAGTTTTTGTATTTCAGAATTTTTCTTCCTTCTTTTTCCTGCTGAAGTTCACTGAGCTTTTAACGTTTCACATCAAAGAGGTACAAATTAATTTATCAACTAATTGACGGTAAATTAAAACAAACTTAATTTCAAGTTCATTACTAATTATGTATTAATTTAGTAATATAGGCGTAGCGTTGGACTGATCTGTGGTCTGTTGATAATGTCTGGAGAGAGCCGGCCCGTGAGACAGAAACAAACCGAGGCTCCAACAGTACTAGTGGCGAGGCGGAGTATTACAGAGTATTACAGAGTATTACAGAGTATTACAGAGTATTACAGAGTATTCTCAAAGCCCAAAGATGCTACATTAGTAATACTTTGACTCATCAGAAAACCTGCACACGACTTGGTTGGTTCAGAGATTTCTCTGAATCCCTCCAGGTGCTGAGGGAGTTGTTGCATTTTGTTATCAGGACATTTTCCTTCTGGACATGAAGCTTGAATCTTTGCAGCCGATTCATTTGGAATAAATTTGACTTTGATCCCTCAAAGAGAACGAGAGTGGAATCGGATCGAGGGCGTTTTAAAACAGTCAAATGACTAAAACAATATTTGGTATCAAATGTGCATCTTTTTCTATTTTCTCTCCGCGTCACAGAAAGACAGACAGATTACTAAATCAACGAGTGCAGCTTGTTCAACAAGATGAACAGAATAAAGAAATAGTTTAGTGCAGCGAGAGCGTTTCTGTGGTTAAAGCTCGTCAGAGCCCGAATGATTCTTAACGAAGAATATTCGTAAAATGACCCAGTTAGTCGGAGTGAACTTGTTCCCGTAGCAACGCCATCACACAAGAACGTTGACATTTAATCGTGTGGTAGATCAACAACTGTTAGTTAAATTAGAAATGAGTCAAACACTTGAAACAACGAACCAGGACGATTCAGGTCAATCGTAATAATCCTGCTCGAGTGTTTGAAAGAAAACAAAAGGCAGGAATAAATTAAAAGAAGCAGTTTTGCCTCGTTTGTCATTTTTCGTCCCTGAATACACAAAAAGAGGGAAGAGGAAATGACCACTAGGGGGTCGCGTGACATAAACATTACACTATTTGATTTTTTTTTAATTTAACAAGAGGAAAAATCTAATAAAATCAATCCTGAACCGGAGATCCACTGACAGACCAGGTGACCTCTTCGTCCTCCTCGGCCAGAAGCTGCCTCTCTCCACAGAGCGGGTTTAACACAGGGGAACCAGGTGGGGCAGAGATGGGGGGGGGGTTATTGGGTGGAGTGGGAGTATTTAGGGGCCGATACATTCCTGGTACTGGGGACTGGACCTGCGACTCTAGTACGACTGGTTCCTGTGAGCAGTGTTTTAATGTCTGGAGTCAGACTGGGATGTGTTAGCTTCACGTGGATTCATGTGATTCCACGCAGAGCGAGATGCTAGCCCCGTTCTCCGATCACTTCTCCAGCTTGAAATAAGAGGAACTCAGTTATTTAGAGGAAATTGGACAAAGTTTGTTTTTATTATCTTAAGGCTTTAAGTATTGCACGTTGAGAGTTGGTGAACTTTTAGAGAACTACAGGTCGAAACTAAAGAAGCAGTGGTCGGATCTCCTGATGCATAATAAAAGTCAAACATAAAAACCCTGGATTCTACTATTTTCGTAAAGTTAAAGGTTTTTCTGTAGATTTGTAGGAAACAGTCGCCACAACCAAGAAATAATGGTAAGTGTTACTTTCTCAGGCCGAGCGCCACCGAGCACGATGAGTGGAAATCAGTGGAGAACCTCTTCACCCCGAATCCAAGGCTGACTGGACGGTCGTCAAACAAGAAGAGACACAACTGGAAAGTCCCAAAGACACAACTGATCACAACAAGGTGACAACGCAACGCTCCAGCGATCTGCACAGATGATGGAATAACTGACCGAAGGGCAGAATGGTTTGGAAACTTGTGAGTTGAGGATGAAATGGAGCAAAGGGAGAAACGCGTTTCAGTAAAAAGTAATCCCAGAGGCGAGTTCAGTTGTCCAGGCCACTCTGTGATAGAATTTATAGTTTTAAAGCACGAATTTCAAAGACTCTTCTAACTGAACAACAGATGATGGCATATCACACACATACAAGACACAAACACTAATATAGATCCAGAAGACTCACTCAATCTCAAAGAGCGAAGTCAGAACTGGGCGTTGGGACCATCTGGGATCAGAGGAGATTTACGCTAAATGGGACCTGGAGGTGGAGATTTAAAAAGAGCTCCTTGAATTGAGAGCTTTCAAACTTGAGCTGTTCTAAATCTGCTCAGACAAATATCCAGAGTTGGAAGGTGGGCGATCGGAATTTGAGAGAAGAAGTCCAGATTTGGAATGTGGGATGTCCGGATTCACGCTCTGTATCTGTACTGGTCTTCACTGGGACGAAGGTCCCTCTGAACCTGGATGACCCTCATGGTTGGTCCGGAGGAGGCGTGGATGTGGGGAAGAGGAGGTTCAGTTTGAGCCTGAGCTCTGGATGCGTCAGTATGTCTCAGTGGAACTCCGGGTGTCTGAGTGGAGGTTGGTCTCAGCAGCGTCTCAACGCCCCTCTCGGCTTTGGGACAAGGCTCGTCCACTTTGAGGGATGATCACGTCTGTCCTCCTGTGACTCAGATCAGGAGCAGGCTGGGTCTGGAGGGGGATCTAATCTGGGAATGCTGATGAGTTCAAAGATGTATAATTGTGGGATTTGAACAGTCCGACTCGAGCATGAATCCAAAAGAGAGCTGACGACCTTCTCAGCTTGGAGCGAGGGCGTCCAGCTCTCCAATGCAACGTCCACATTCAGAACCAAGGCAAACCCACTAGTCCAGGTTTAGGCAGAATTGGGTTAAAGTTGAAGCTTTGTAACTTTACTCTTTGGATTTCACCAACTTGTACAGGGCCACCATGCCCCAGACTGGGAGGAGGTGAAGTGTGGAGGGAGCTGACGTCTTGGGGGAAAGGGTTGTTGGGTCCGACTCTGGTCGATGAGAAGGACCCGGAGGTTTGAATCCCTCTTGTCTGAATAAAGGACGAAAACCGTCTCAACACTGATTTTGCCGGTGATTGGTCTGAATCTGAGAATAGTACGTTTGTCTCTTGAGACACGAGGGTTCCACGTTCTGAATGAGGTGAGGTTCTATCAAATAAGGACCAATAAAAACCAACAGGGTTCCAAACTCGGAACAGTCCAAATAGAGGTCCCGTTTGGAAAAGAAATGAAATACAACAAATGGGTTCTGGGAGGACTGCCGTCTTATTTAAGAATTAGAACAGTCGTCGTGGCCGGGGTTTGGTCCACACCAGCCTGGAGGTGGGCTGAGGACGGTCCACAGTGGGTCCCAGTGGGTCCACAGTGGGTCCCAGTGGGTCCCAGTGGGTCCCAGTGTGGACCTTGAGGGGCTGGAATTCATGTTGAGGGATTCAATGTGTACAGGAATTGATTAATTTGAGTCAGGAAACTGTTTGAGTGTTTGATTTGATAGATTCTGGTCCATATCTCTGTGGGTGGAGCTGGTTGACTTAGGAACCAAACTGTGGTCTGCTATGGTGAATATGATTCAGCTAAATCCTGCTGATGCTCTCTGGACAGGAGGTGGATGTTAGTGGCTGGAGAAGAGGGGATCTCTGTGTACGTATCTGTCTCTGTCCGTCTGTCTGTCCGTCTGTCCGTCCGATGGGTCTGTGGTTTCTGTCTGTGGTTAGCAGCTGCAGCCCTCTTTAGCCGGCTGGCTGTCGGCATTGAGGCGGCCTCCCTGTGGCGCTGAGGGTTTGTGCTGGACTCCCGACTCGGCAGCGTTCAGGTCCAGACTGCCATCTTGGATGTTCTGGTAGATCCTCTTGGCTGCCTCCAGGAAGGCCTCCTCCACGTTCTCCCCACTGAGGACGAGAAGCAGCAGGGACAGAAGACAGGGCAAAAAGGATCAACATAGGAAATAACTTAGGTTGTTTAAATATTTGTACATTTGTGTGTTTGGTGAATCATTTCAAGCTTCACCTCTTTTGAAGCAGAAGATGGTTAAACGAACACGTTACAAACCATGGCTTGACTTTGTGTAAGAGTCTGGATGCGTGTTTGTACTTACGTCTTAGCACTGGCCTCTAGAAACAGCAAACCTGACCAGCAACAGGAAGCAGACACCAGTCAGTGTGACGTCCCATCAGTGGACAATACATTCAAACTGGTTTCTGCTCACACACTCGGATGTCTCACCGTTCTCCTCAGCAAACTGTTTGGCCTCCTCGTACGTCACGTCTCTCTGAGCTTCCAGATCGGCTTTGTTCCCAATCAGAATGATCACCTGAAACCAGTCACTCATCAGACAGGGGACGGGGGGGGGACTCGGCCAAAGGGACTGACTAACGGACCAATCAACAGACCCTCGACTGCTTCAGTACTCACCGTGTTTGGGTTGGTCAGGTTCCTGGCGTCTGTCAACCAGCTGCTCAGGTGGTTGTAGGTACTTCTCCTGAACACACACAGGGATGAGTTAGCACAAGTGACCAGATGTGTCCTGAAGGTGGCGCTGGACGAATGGTCAGTGGATCACCTCTGTTCAAACCGTTTATTAGATCTGCCTCCTTTTCAGAAGTTCACCCCTTTAACATTTCTCAAATCTGTACATTTGTGAGATATAAAAAGATTTACCCTTATTGTATTTGATAGTAATACTATAATACTACTCATACTAATACCAAAATATTTGGTTGTGATCTTCATTACTAGCTTCTACCTCATCCTCCACGTATTTGAACATTTCATTTATTAGTAATATTTATGTTGTGTGAAATAAAGTAGACAACGTGATGAGTTCACGTTTGGTCCAGTTGAAGACCAGTAGATCCTAGAAACCACAGAATGTGATGGATGCGGCTTCAGCCCACAATGGATTCCGCTAGAGGAAGCCCACCACCAGTACCTGGTGATGTCGTAGACCATGAGGGCGCCGGCGGCCCCCCTGTAGTAAGACCTGGTGACGGCTCTGAACCGCTCCTGACCGGCCGTGTCCCAGATCTGCAGCTTCACCTTCTGACCGTGGACCTCCATGATCCTCGTCCCAAACTCCACCCCGATGGTGTGGGGACAGTCCGCCATGACTACCACAGAAACACACGATGCATATGATCTGTTTGGGTTTAAGATGCTGAGGAAGAGGAGGAGGAGGAGGAAGAGACTTACATTTCTTCTCAGTGAACTGGTGCAGCAGACATGACTTCCCTACTCCCATATCACCTGAAACCGACAAGAGACAAATAGAGAAACACAAAGACGATTGAAACATGACACAGTCACACAAGTTGTTTTATTACTTGTGTACTTTATGACTCAGATACTCACCAATGATGATGTATTTGAAGATGTAGGAGTAGTTGTAAGGTGCGGCCGTCATCTTGATGCTGTGGGGAGACACAGGGACAAACAGCTTCTTTAAACAAACGGTGAGAGTTTAGACCACATTCTGTCTCCCTGTGTCCTCTTCTGTCTCCCCCTGTTGTCTCACTGTGTCCTCTTTCTGTCTCCCCCTGTTGTCTCCCTGTGTCCTCTTCTGTCTCCCCCTGTTGTCTCACTGTGTCCTCTTTCTGTCTCCCCCTGTTGTCTCACTGTGTCCTCTTGTGTCTCCCCCTGTTGTCTCACTGTGTCCTCTTTCTGTCTCCCCCTGTTGTCTCACTGTGTCCTCTTGTGTCTCCCCCTGTTGTCTCACTGTGTCCTCTTTCTGTCTCCCCCTGTTGTCTCACTGTGTCCTCTTTCTGTCTCCCCCTGTTGTCTCACTGTGTCCTCTTCTGTCTCCCCCTGTTGTCTCACTGTGTCCTCTTCTGTCTCCCCCTGTTGTCTCACTGTGTCTCCCCCTGTTGTCTCACTGTGTCCTCTTCTGTCTCCCCCTGTTGTCTCACTGTGTCCTCTTGTGTCTCCCCCTGTTGTCTCACTGTGTCCTCTTTCTGTCTCCCCCTGTTGTCTCACTGTGTCCTCTTCTGTCTCCCCCTGTTGTCTCACTGTGTCTCCCCCTGTTGTCTCACTGTGTCCTCTTTCTGTCTCCCCCTGTTGTCTCACTGTGTCTCCCCCTGTTGTCTCACTGTGTCCTCTTCTGTCTCCCCCTGTTGTCTCACTGTGTCTCCCCCTGTTGTCTCACTGTGTCCTCTTCTGTCTCCCCCTGTTGTCTCACTGTGTCTCCCCCTGTTGTCTCACTGTGTCCTCTTCTGTCTCCCCCTGTTGTCTCACTGTGTCCTCTTCTGTCTCCCCCTGTGCCCTCTTTCTGTCTCACCGTGTCTTAACCCTGTCTCACTTCCTGTCCCTCATCTCAGACCGATCACCTGGACACAAACAAAAGGAGGAAGCAGGGCTAAGCTAGCACCGAGCTAACGGCTACACGCTGAGCTCGGTGTTAACACGCAGCGTTACACGCGGTGACAGTCGTGCGTGATACGCGGTGACAGGTCGAGCTCCGGTGCTAGCCCCCCATCAGCCCCCCCTCTCTTTGAAAACACCTGAACTCCTCCTGCTAGCTTAGCCCAGGTGCTAGCCGGCTACAGGCTGCAGTCCTGTCTACGCCTTGCTAACAGCTAGCAGCTAACAGCAGGAGGCCACATTTATCGAGCTCACAACAACAACCGTGAAACGCCGAGGCAGCAGAGCGCGAGTGACCGGACCCGAGTGGTGGTACCTTCGGTCCCGGGGTCTCTCTGACCTGCGACCTGCTGAACCCGCTGCTGGACCCGCTGGTAAACAGACGCTTCTCGTAGTTCGCTGCTTCACAGTCAGGAAACCTTGCCCGTCTTCCGCGACTCTTCCTCAGCGGCACGAGAAGAGCTCGCTCCGCCACAGCTCCAGGATCCTACCGCCACCCAGCGGGGGATGTGGCGAACTACCACCATCAATGAAGATATGTCCAATTCATCAGTTTTAACAACTTTGTCCCAAAGGTCGGATCACTCCTTTCACATGTTATATGATCATTCAGTGAATGAACATGTGATCAAACGGTTTCTAACTCAATGTTCAAACAGTGATTTATATCTGCTTAAAGCTACTTCACAGTTATTACATGTTTAACAAATACTAAATATGGTGAGTTCAAATAAAGTGTAATCAATAATGATCCCCAATGAAATGTCACATTGTCTATTATAATTATTTTATATGAATTAACAAAAATAACATCAACATAAAAAACCCGAAACTGAAGTGATGAAATATTTTTAATGTTACACATCAGTGTTTAGTCCAACGCCAACAATCACACATTCTCCTGAGATTACAAAATTCACTCAATATAAAAATCATACAAATCAGTGTCTTGAATAAAGCATTGAAAACAGATTCATTTTATATGTACAGAATATAATAACAATGACACACAACTGTTTAAGTTACAACACAATCAAATCAAACATCAAATAAAATCAAACAAATCCTGAAGTTTACATCAGTCAGTGAAGCTGTGTCACATCCAACGCACACAAGCAAACACACAACATAGAAGAGTAACTGAACCCACAGCTCAGCACGTTGTTCAGTTACTGCTGCGTCTGATGATGATTAGTGTAGGAGCCTCACAGGAAGAAAGACACAAAACAACCACAAAGACAAAAAACAACCACAAAGAGAAAAAGACACAAAACTACTACAAAGAGACAAAACAAACCACAAAGAGACAAAACAACCACAAAGACACAAAACAACCACAAAGAGACAAAACAACCACAAAGAGACAAAACAAACCACAAAGAGACTAAACAAACCACAAAGAGACAAAACAACCACAAAGACACAAAACAACCACAAAGAGACAAAACAACCACAAAGAGACAAAACAAACCACAAAGAGACAAAACAAACCACAAAGAGACAAGACACAAACAACCACAAAGACACAAAACTACCACAAAGAGACTAAACAAACCACAAAGAGACAAAACAAACCACAAAGAGACAAGACACAAACAACCACAAAGACACAAAACTACCACAAAGACACAAACAACCACAAAGAGACAACTTTAAAAACTAAAGTCACACAAATACAACTTGATAGAAAAAGGAAAGATTCTTGTTGAGGGTTAAGAACAGAAGATGTGTGTCCTTGATAAACCCGATGAGACAAATTGTGCTTTGCGAATATGGGCTTTAGAAATAAAATAGGATTGATTGAAGTCCAGCAGTAGAAGGCAGTAAACCGACCAAAGAAGAAGAAGAAGAAGAAGAAGAAGAAACTGATTTGTCTCCGTACACAGACGTGTTCACATGTGCTGGAATATGATCGATCAGGGATAAAGCTGCCACGTGATTGGCTGATTGGATATGTGATGGAAGAAGCAGGTGCACAGGTGTTCCTAATAAAGTGCTCACTGAATGTATACATGTTAGGAGACGTGAAGTTATAAGAAGACTCCTCAGGTGACGATGTGATGAAGAGTCAAACTGCAGCTTTAGTTTCCCACTCCTGCAAAAACAAACAGATTTAACTGGATCATAGATAAAGAGAAGATTCAACTATTGTTTCTATATTCAGATGTTCCTGACGTGTTCCTCAAGTGTTCCTCAAGTGTTCCTCACATGTTCTAACCGCATTTCGTTGTATATGTACTTGTACTATGCAATGACAATAAAGTTGAATCTAATCTAAAATCTAAAATATGTTCCTAGCATGTTCCTGACGTGTTCCTCACGTGCTCCTGACATGTTCCTGACGTCTTCCAGACATGCTCTTCACGTGTTCCTGACATGGGGTTGGTGTGTGATGTGGAGCTCACCTTCCTCCTCTGGAAGACCTTCACATGTTCCATGAACAACGCTGACGGAGCTCGTCTCAGAGAGGTTTTAGCTGAGGCCGTCCGTCGGAGCAGAGGGTTCAGGAAACCCACCTGAGACCAGGAGAGACAAGGAGAGACAAGGAGAGACCAGCAGAGACCAGGAGAGACCAGGAGAGACCAGGAGAGACCAGGAGAGACAAGGAGAGACCAGCAGAGACCAGGAGAGACCAGCAGAGACCAGCAGAGACCAGCAGAGACCAGGAGAGACCAGGAGAGACCAGGAGAGACAAGGAGAGACCAGAAGAGACCAGGAGAGACCAGCAGAGACCAGGAGACATCAGGAGAGACCAGCAGAGACAAGGAGAGACCAGGAGAGACCAGGAGAGACCAGCAGAGACCAGGAGAGACAAGGAGAGACCAGCAGAGACCAGCAGAGACCAGGAGAGACCAGCAGAGACCAGGAGAGACAAGGAGAGACCAGGAGAGACCAGGAGAGACAAGGAGAGACCAGCAGAGACCAGGAGAGACCAGGAGAGACCAGCAGAGACAAGGAGAGACCAGCAGAGACCAGCAGAGACCAGGAGAGACCAGCAGAGACCAGGAGAGACAAGGAGAGACCAGGAGAGACCAGCAGAGACCAGGAGAGACCAGGAGAGACCAGCAGAGACCAGGAAACACCAGCAGAGACCAGGAAACACCAGCAGAGACCAGGAGAGACCGGCAGAGACCAGGAGACATCAGGAGAGACCAGCAGAGACCAGGAGACATCAGGAGAGACCAGGAGACATCAGGAGATACCAGGAGAGACCAGCAGAGACCAGGAGAGACCAGCAGAGACATTAGATTGATGTGGTTTTATAGATTAACCTGGTTTTATATTGAGAGTGAACAAAGTTGAAAATTACAGAAAAAGTTCCCAGAAGGAGAGGCAGCTCTGTGCAACACAAATAACCAATGAATGTTTGTTTGTGTGTATTGTGCGACAAGTTGATGTGTGTGTTCACCTGAGCACGTTCACTACACACAGCCAGCGACTGTCGGAAAGAGGTGCGCTTGTTTTGCTTCCCAGCAGACGACAGGTTGGTCTCTGAACCGGACCTCAGCTGCACCGGCCTCCTCCCGGTCAACTCCAACTTCTGAACGCTGCGCTCCACCTCCACCCCCCCCCCTGTCTGAACCACATAATAACACAGTTTATATATCATCAGATCCTCTGTATATACACTCACTGATCATCTGTATATAAACCGACTCACTGGTGATAACCCTGTTGCTGAAGGCCACGGAGTCTTTGGACGACTCTGAGCTGTGGAGCTGAAGACAGACATTGTTACTAACATGTCTTCAGAGGAGGTAAAAGTACACAAACTCTTTACTCAAGTGTAAGTACAGATACAATCAGTACTTACACAAGTAGAAGTTCTGAGTCAACCTCTTTAGTATAAGTATAAAAGTACAGGTCCTGAAATGTAGTCAAACTATAAAAGTCAAAAGGTTTCTTCCAGATGTGCAAAGCAAACTCATGTCACATTAATAAAGTTTAATAAAGACTATTTCACTAGAACAACTCTTCTAAAAATAAAATAAAAGAACTATTTACTAGAAGAGGAACTAAATCCAGAAACGATTTGTGAACATGAGAAACAAAGGATCTGTACTTTGTTACTTTCCAACTCTGCATGTCACCCACTCATGTTAGTTATGTCACAGTATGAATATGAAAACACGTTGCCATGTTTCATATGTTTTGCAGTGAAGTTACATATGTGTTTGTACCATGTGCTCCAGGATGGAGGTGTTGGAGTAGATGGGCTGGTCCGGGCCTGGTCCACTCAGGTGGAAGGGGTCGTCCATGTAGGTGTTGGAGGTGGGAAACCTCCTAGTCTGAAGCCCACTGAGGAGAGAAGAAGAAGAAGAAGAAGAAGAAGAAGAAGAAGAAGAAGAAGAAGAAGAAGAAGAAGAAGAAGAAGAAGAAGATGAAGAAGAAGAAGAAGAAGAAGAAGAAGAAGAAGAAGAAGAAGAAGAAGAAGAAGAAGAATGATGATGGAGGTCATGACCCTTACCTGAGAACTCCACCTGTGTGTCCCTGTGCGTTGTTGTCATGGTGACTGTGACTGACAGCTCCGTCCTGCAGCAGCTTCATCCATCTTTCCTTTTCCTCCGAACTTCTGACCTGAGGGAGGGAGGAAACTAAATTAACAGATTAATCATCAATAACTGATATAAACAAAATGGGTCATTGGAGGTCACGTGCTGTAAATACTGAAATAATTGTTTTGTTATTGATATGTTCACATGTTGACGCTCAGTTTGACAGTCGAGCATCGTTTATCTGAGAATATTGACATCACATGTTTTTGTTTACATGTTGTCCTGTTTGAATGTTTCCTTTTGATCAAATCCTTCTTTTGTCTTATTTGTTTCTTTTATTTGTATTTTATATATTTAAAGCTATGAAGTTTCTAATTTAGTGTCACACTGGCTAAATATGCCCCCTAGTGGTGAGGAGACTGAACAGTGGGGGATCAAGTGTTGATCCCTGGTACTCCACATGAAAACCCTTGTTTTCATCGCTTTAATTTGAAAGGTTGGATCAACGTCATCTCACATCAGATGCAGTAGCTCACACCCTAACCCTAACCCTAACCCTAACCCACTCTGGGACGTGAACTTGAGACACACAAAGAGATGAATTAATAATTAAATTAAATAAGATCCTGTGATCACTGACCTCCAGCACCGCGACCTGGTCCCTGAGCAGGCTCAGTGTGATCCTGTACGAGTGGTCGGTGTCGGGCCCGGCTCGGACCTCGCAGCCTCGGAGCTGGACAGTGTACTGAGGAGAGCGCTCGCTCTTCCTCTCCCCTCCCTCCTCCTCCTCCTCCTCCTCCTCCTCCTCCTCCTCCTCCTCTCCAAACATGTTAAGGACGCCGTCCTCCACCCGACACAGTAAACTCTGCCATTGACAGTTCATCAGCACGTTCAGGTTGCCTGTCAATCACAAATACCACAGGGATCAACGCTGGGTCCCCTCCTCTTCTCACTGGGCAGCTGACAGCTGATTGGTCGACAGTGTCTGTTTCAGTACCTTTGTGTTTGTGGAGGCTGCAGCGAGCGGAAGGTTTCTCCTCCTCCGAGTCGCTCTGGACTGAGCTGGACTGAGGAGACACACAGAGAGAGAGCGTGACTCGTCTTCATCACAGGAGGTCACAACACAGAGCTACGAAGCTGCTCATGATTAATGTGTGTGTGTGTGTGTGTGTGTGTGTGTGTGTGTGTGTGTGTGTGTGTGTGTATGTGTGTGTCTCACCCTGCAGGACAGCAGCTGCTCTGATCTGATCAGAGATGATGATGGACGTATCTCCTCTTCACCTCCAACACTCACCTCCTCTATCACCTGCACACACACAATCAATATATATTCACACACAGTATTTGCACCTGAGCTACAATATTCATGTGTGACTATCAAAATAAAACTAGAAGTGGAAGATAAAGAACCCACAGCAATCACAAACTAGTTTTCACTACTTTGTGAAGAGCTTTAGTCCCAACATAGGGACACAAAATGGAAGACAGATAAATCTGAAGGGTCGTGGGAGAGGAAAGAAAAAGACGATTCACTAAATGTTTTGGGTTTGTCCTTTTCCCTGAAGGTGTTTTCATGAGCCTGCACTGAACTGAACATGTTTCCAGAACATTTCCTGCCGACCCCCCATGGAAGACATCAGGCTGACTTTATGTCAGAGGTCAAAGGTTGGGGACGACTGCTCTCATCTTTAACAAACTATTTGAGGTGCTAACCGTGTTTCTCTGTGAGTGTCAGTGTGGGATGTGTGTGGTGCTGCTGACCCTCCTCCACTCGTCCGCCTGCTCGAAGCTGTTGTATCCCAGCACCAGGGTGTCGGAGCCCAGCAAAACCAGTTTGAGCTGGTGCTGGATCTTCCTGTTGCTCTTGGACTTGTAGACGAGCTGACAGCCGCGCAGGTTCAGCTCCAGGTGAGGCAGCAGGTCCCGAGCACATTTATAACACTGACACACAGAAAGACATCAACACAGACGGTGAGGCGGAGCTTCAGTGGGGTCATGTGATCTGCTGACTTTGATTTGTACGTCAACACACTTTCTATAGAAATGATTATGACCATCTTTGGCAAACATTTATTTAACGTCTACTTTGATTTGTTAGTTGGGTCCATGTCCCATCTGCTAACATGGAGGAGGAGGAGGAGGAGTTTATGACCTATACTGCAACCAGCCACCAGGGGGAGATCAAGATGCTTTAGCTTCACTTTTGGAAGCCGTCATGTCGTCCATATGTATTTACAGTCTATTGTAGCGAGGCCTCGTCACAGTTGGATCACAGCAGCATCTAGTGGACGGTAAAGGAACTGCAGCTCAGAATTCTGCCCCAACTTGGACTTTAAATCAACATTAAAATGATATTTCCTCCTGAAAGCAGCAGCTGGATGAAGTGAGTCTGATGTGTGAGTGTGAACAGGGTGAGCGTCTGTTCTCTGTGACTCTGCTGAGTGGGTTCCATCTCCTGAGAGAACAACTGACTGAGAGTCACAGACACAACCAGCTGCAGCTGAAGAGTGAAGCTGAACTGAGATCAGTTCAAAACACTTAGTTATTAAAAAACAGAGATTATCTCCATTTGTTACAGCTGCAGCTCTTCTGGTCCAGGAAGCAGAGGATCATGGGTAATATCCAGTGGGATTCTGACTACGTGGTTGGAGATGGTTAAGTTTGACTCCACATGCAAACAACATTAATCAATGAGACAGAATGAGTGAACACTTGTGGCAGCAGGGGGCGCTCACCAGCAGCTCGCTGCTCCGGATGATGAACAGGTGTTTGGTCCACTGTCCGAGCCACTTCCTCCTCCACAGGTAGCCACAGAGGCGGGACTCAGGGGCGGGCCTTAGGCAGGGCTGAGAGGCGCTCCACTGGATGTAATGAGCTCTGTCCTTCACTAGCTCCTCCCCCTCCTCCTCCTCATCATCTTCATCACCGTAGGACTCATAGTGACTGCTATCTGAATCCCCCTTCTCTGAAGATGAAGGTTAGTGTTAATACTTTACCGTTGACGTGTTGCTACACGTGTTGGAACTGGAACAAAATGACAAAGTCAGTTCTTCTGGATAAGTTGTGACGTAGAGAAGATTTACCTCACGTGACTGAACAGCTGTTTCTTCCACACATAAAGAAGAAGAAGAGGAAGAAGAGGAAGATTAGGAAGAGGAAGAGGAAGAAGAAGAGGAAAAGTATCTCCACAATCTTTGAGGATAGTTCTTTAAAACATGAAGAAGTCCTGAACTCAACGTTCCTTTTCT
>JBAMIH010000042.1:80000-85000 GCA_038501795.1 Pseudopleuronectes americanus | reverse complement strand
ACCCTCTTCACTGACCACAAGAACCCCCTCCAGGACCAAACAACCTTATTTACCCATAGATCCTCCAAAAGGAACAGGAGAACCACCTTTATGGCCCCTACAACCACATAAAGGGCCCTCAGAACCTGCTCAGGCACAACTTCTTAAGAAACGAACAAAAAGCACCTCAATGACACAGAGAGAACGTCCTTGATCATCACTAGAACATCGTGAATGACCATCACATATCCTGGATGGCTGAGGAGCGCTGTTGACAAAGGTGAACTAGAACAATCACCATGAACTCTAGAACTCTATAAGAACATTGGAGTATCATTAAAGAACATCAGAACTTCATAAACCTCTTATGGACAAATACATCCAGTTTAATAACCCCCCACACCTCCTCTGTGCCCACTGGACCCTCCGAGAAGATCACTCACATGACCACTAGAGCCACTCAAACCACCTCTAGAATGATGTGTGTAACAATTTGAATGTGCTGCAGGACAAATAGAACGTCCTAGATCATTAGAACATCATCAAGGAACATAAGAACCCAATATGACCATCAGAACCTTTTTGATGACTAAAAACCATGTCAAGAACCCCCAAAACCTCTCTTCACCCTCTGCAACCTCCTCGAGATCATCTGGAACCTCTCACATGACCACTAGAACCACTCAAACCTCCTCTAGAACCACTTCAGTGTTTAATGGACAAATATCAGAACCTCCTGACAGACTCCTGCAAACTCCACCATCCAGACATTATTTCATTTCTCTGAATAAGATGATGGTTTTATAGTTTATGTATTTAGAAATCATTTTTCTAAATAGTGCTGACATGTTTTTCTGTTGAGTGAATGAGTCTGAAGTCAGAGGAGGATTTAATGAAGCTCCATTCACACAGACAGACTGAGTCCATTCACAGTCAGATGAGTGGGACGACCATGTTGTCTCATTAACTCGTCTCTGCTCTGCTTATCAAGACGCTGCTGCTTTAAACACCGAGCGGCACATACCACCACGCCCACCACACGGAGACAACAACACAGAGACAAGATGACAATCACAAGACCTCCGAGACATAGAGACAGAGGCTATAAGACATGAGACAACAGAGACCAGAGGACAGAGACAACAAGACAGAGACATGAAGACAGGACGACAGAGACATCAGACGGACGAGACATGAAGCATTTAGGCTCCTGAACGCTTCTTATCTGATCAACATCACTTCCTGTCTGTGGCTTTGATGTTGTTTGTTGTTGTAGAAAACACAGATAGTGAATCAGGTCCAGTGTTGAATCAATGAAAGACAACAACAACAAACAAATAAACATGAAATTGAAGGGACAGACTGTGTTCATGTCACTAAAGCTGCTTTAATTAGTGACATGAGCCATGAAACCCTAACCCTCACATTATCTGAACGATGGTATTTCACCATACCTCCTACCACAGTGTGTGTGTGTGTGTGTCTATGTGTGTGTGTTGTGTGTGGAGCAGCTTTCTCTTTCATCTTCTGCTCGTTAAATATAGACGAACAGAAACATTTACGTTATAGAGTTGCTGTTTCCTCAAACTGACCGAGCTTCTCGTCCAATCAGCAGAGGCTTCTCATCGTTACTGACTCGTCTGCAGCAAATGAACTCGTACGTATTTAACACGTATGAAAGATGAACAGCTGGATCAAGAAATCACAAATATAAATGACAAGCTTCACATTTTATGTTCAAGTGTTAAATGTGATCTGTGAAGGTGCCGCAGTGAAATGAGCTCAGACTTGAATCAGTCAGGAAACAGCTGTGGACTTAAATCTGGGTTCAGGTCCTGGAGGGACGAGGGGCCCCCTCACTGTGTTGTCTGTCACGGCTCCTGGGACTTTGCCTCCTCGGGCCCCTGGACCCGCTCCTGGTTCAGTGTGTCCAGGGCATGTTCACTTTGATATCATATAAATACGATTTATTGTTATACATAACTGGACGTCCTGTGAAAACTGTGATGTGTAATTCACCTAGATCAAATATGAATGAATGTTTTTTATTTTGTACGAGTCGTTGTTGTTGTTGTGTTGTGTTTGATTCTGATTGATTTGTATGGAGGATGTAAATGGTGTCTGGTCATGTGCGGTAATGACAGGACGGTTTTCTTCTGGTTTGTATTTCTTCTGCTTTGTTAAGTGATGAAGTGAGTTCGTAAGCCAATTCATTGTGTGGTGCTTGTTTGTGTCAACAAATAATGAATAAA
Organism: Pseudopleuronectes americanus; assembly: GCA_038501795.1. Classification (NCBI taxonomy): domain Eukaryota; kingdom Metazoa; phylum Chordata; class Actinopteri; order Pleuronectiformes; family Pleuronectidae; genus Pseudopleuronectes; species Pseudopleuronectes americanus. Next base: position 82,769 of record JBAMIH010000042.1, on the reverse strand, counting down.
TTAAAAGAACAAAGATGAATGAATGTTTTGCTATATTTGTTATTTGTTAAAAGATCTAAAATGTTGATTTGAAACGTCATCCATCTAAAACTAGCGACAGGCGGAGTCAGACTAACACACACACACACACACACACACACACACACCTACACACACACACACACACACACACACACACACACACACACACACACACACACACACACACCTACACACACACACACACACACACACACACCTACACACACACACACACACACACACACACACAGTGAGGTCTACTGAATCTAAACAGTATATTAGCTCAGTCTCCTGAGAACAGCAAGAGGAGGAAGTGATGATGATGACGAGGAGGAGGAGGAGGAGGAGAGGAGGAGGAGGAGGAGGAGGAGGAGGAGGAGGAAGAGCCCAGACGAGTGTTTCCGGTGTGTCGCTGTAGTTTACAGTTTACAAACCATAAGACACTGGTGTTTACATGAATAACTTTAATCTGTGTATTTTAGATCAGAGTGAGACATTTCAACTTATTCACTTACTCTGAAAATTCCTTATCTCAAAATCAAAAGCATCAAAACTTAAAGTACTAAAAAACAACAAAAGAGCTCAGCGCAGAACCAACTGTTTCAGAGTAAAGTGTCGTATTATCAAATGATGATCAGATTCAAGTTTGTGTCTCGCTAATGTAATTTATATTCTCCTCAGTTTATGAAACTACATCTGTATTTATATTTATACTTAATCACTGAAAGATTCTAAATAAAAAGTCACTAAAGTTTTCAGGAGCAGTAGGAGTAAGTGACATTAAATACAAACACGCACAGGAAAGTCAAAGTACTACTTAAATAGTAATTACAGTAGTTTCATGATGGAATAAAAACCTTTAAAGCCTCTTCAGAAATCAAATGTGACCTTTGTATTTTCACATGTAAAGTTTGAATTGTAATGTGATTTTTCTTCATATGGAAGATTTGGATGATTTTGATGTGATGTGTGAATATTTGGGTCGTGACAGGAGCTCAGTACCTTTCTGTTTGTCCATGTCCGCTGCTCGTCTCAGTCGCTGCTGATCTCCAGGCGCAGAACTCAGATCTGCTCCGTCAAACTCCCCGAGGTCTGACAGGCCACACAGGAGGGAGGGAGGAGGAGGAGGAGAGGGAGGACAGACCAACACAGTCATTATGTATGGAGAGAGAGAGAGAGAGAGAGAGAGAGAGAGAGAGAGAGAGAGAGAGAGAGAGAGAGAGAGAGAGAGAGAGAGAGATTGATTTGATTTTTGAAACCTTTATTTTCCAAATTTAAACACAACTACTGACAAAGTTTCAATTGATATGTACAGGACATTTCCGAACCATACCAAAACCTACCTAGAAAATAATATTAAATATTAAAACATCATCAACCACAGCACATATCACATCATTAAAACACCACTGTTTGATGAAGCCATCCATGTCCCTCATTTCTTTAAAAAACCTCAAATCAACCCACACTCTGTCTTTCAGCAGGGAGATACAAACAGGGAGAGCGTCTTGTCCTGTCCTGCCCTCCACTCTGTTCTTCCTGCTGCTGTATGTAGACATTTTAGCTTCTCCTACAATCCAATTTAAAAGTTTCCATTTGCACTCATGTGTTTTCCTATACCCTACCCCTAAAAGCATGAAAAACTGTCTCTGCTTCTCCACAAAAAGGACAATTGTACATGATTGTTGGGTTGATGATGGAAATAAAACTGTTAACCGCGATGGCTCCGTGTGAAATCCTCCACTGCAGGTCTCCAGTCCTCTTCCTTAAAGGTGGTTTATATAAAACCCTCCACACCGGTTTGTCATTGATGTCCAGATCCAGCCTCCTCCTCCACAGCGTGTCAGGCCTCACATCCAGCTTGGTTCTGTTCAGGGTTAACATACAACATTCATAGATGGCTCTCCCTTTTGCTGTGTACAGGTCCACTCGTTTCCAGTCAGTTTTATTTAAAAAAGGTCCTGAGAGCCCATCCAGATTTGGGTTAAAACCTAGCTCCGGAAAGGGGTCGCTGTCATCAGGGGTTTCTGCTCCATCAGAATAATCCTTGAGCAGTTCCACCTCCTCGTCCGTGAGTCTTTTAATCCATTTGTTTAAAATGCGTTCCCCCTGTCGCCTGGACCTCTGACCGATGAGGGCCGCCACCGCCGGGACGTCTGCTAGTCCAGGACCTGCTGCATCGACGATCGCCCTCAGGGTCACGGCTCCGGCGGTGCACAGCATGCTGGTGAGGCCTGGTGTGGAGCTGCTCTGGACATCCAGCCTGGCTCCGTTGATCAGCGGCTCCTCTAAAAGCCAGTGCAGAGAGTTTGTAGGTTCCAGCCTTTCCCACTTAAAAATGTTCCATGCCTTAAAAAGTGACTGATAAAAAGGAGATAATCCATACATGCTAAAAAGCTTAAAATCCATTAAGAACAGTTGCATGTCTAAAACCAGTCCAGTTGCCCCCCTCAGGATGCTGCTTGTCATTTGTCTCCAAACAACATCCTGTGGACCTAAGAGATATTTCTGTAAAAACTGTAATCTAAAAGTGGATATTCTGCTTTGGATGTGCACCAGCCCTTGTCCCCCCTCCTCCTTTGGTAAAAACAACACACACTGAGGCACCCAGTGCAACCTGTCCCAAAAGAAGTCTGTTAAAATGGCCTGCAGTTTCTGTACTAAACCTTTAGGTGGTTCCAGGCTTGCAAGCCGATGCCACAGAGCAGAAGCCACCAGGTGGTCACCTCCTGAGGGACCTTGGGCAGC
>JBAMIH010000042.1:72500-75000 GCA_038501795.1 Pseudopleuronectes americanus | reverse complement strand
AGTGATGCTGACAGTGACGCTCTGTTCAGAGTGCGTGGTTTCCTATCGGTGATCCCAGGCGGTGCAGGGGATTGTGGGAGGTGGAGTCCTGGCCCCAGTCAGAAGAGACAGAACTTCTTCTTCATGTCGTTCCTCTTCCAGAGAGACAAGCAGTCGAAGTCCTCGATGGACATCCCGAAGACACTGAAGAACTCCTCCTGAGAGAGGTGGCGCTGCAGCAGCCAGAGACACACAACTGTCAATGAAACACAACACTTCCTTCAGGTGTTTCACGTTAAAAGTCTACATGGAAAAATATGTGGTGTAAGGCTTTTATTGTGACAGTTTCTACCTCCAGGCTGGTTCTGTCCACACCAGGAGGCAGTTTGCTTCGTCCTCGCTGAGTCACCACCAGCGTCTCGTACGGGTAAACCTGCAGACATCAGTCAGTGTGTTAGTGAAACTGTTTCAGACTCATGTTGTGTAGTTAGTGTTTGTAGTGTCGAGCAGCAGCAGCAGGTTGTCGGCTCCGACTCGTTGGGAACATTCAGGCGGGGGGCGGAGCCTCTAGAGCAGCAGGGGCGGAGCCTCTAGAGCAGCAGGGGCAGAGCCTCTAGAGCAGCAGGAGGGAGGACGTGATGTAAAAACTGTCCAGAGAAACTGACTCAGACATTTGGTCTCACATACAGAACATGTGAGGAACATGTGAGGAACATGTGAGGAACATGTGAGGAACATGTCAGGAACATGTCAGGAACATGTGAGGAACATGTGAGGAACATGTCAGGAACATGTGAGGAACATGTGAGGAACATGTGAGGAACATGTCAGGAACATGTGAGGAACATGTCAGGAACATGTGAGGAACATGTGAGGAACATGTCAGGAACATGTGAGGAACATGTGAGGAACATGTGAGGAACATGTCAGGAACATGCCAGGAACATGTCAGGAACATGTCTGTGGTTCAGATCAGTCTGAAATCAGCAGTTAAAGACTGTGAACAGAATTATACAGTAATAAATTTCACTCTGAAATGTCATGATGAAAAACAAACCTGATGCTCCAACATGCTGGGAAGAGAGTTCCCTCTGTCCATCCTCGAGTCTCCGTTCTGCAGCGGGACTCGAACACATGAGCAGCGACAGGAATATTCTCTTTGCTTTTTATCATTTTTCCGAATGTTAATAAATGAGGAGTAACTTTGTTTTTTGTGTAAAGTTTCACTGGCATATAGAATTGATTGAATAACTCATGTTAAATAAATCAACTTAAAAACAAATAAAAACAATTTTATAAAAATAAATCTTATTATCAATGAAATATATGAAAACAGTCAGACTTTACCTGGAGACCTGCACGGAGAGAAAGAGTTAAAGAAATATCAATCGTTAGCCGACAGATTCCATCACATAGATGATAAACTGTATATATATATATACAGATTTGAACATGATGCAGGTTGAAAGAGTTTTTCCATAACATCACATTTTTAAGCAGTTAAATAAAATAAAATGTATTCAGATAAATACCTTTACATAGAAAGTATATAAAGAAAGGAAACCGCGACCAGACTCAATACAAATAATGATGTAGAATAATAGTTTGATCTAAAATGATTTTAGTCACTTTACCTGCAGGAGATTTGTGGGAGGAGCTGAACTCTGTGGACTGAAGCTGAGAACAAACACAAACATGGTCAAGGCCCGGTCACACGACTCTGCTCTGATTGGACGGCTGAGCGTTACTCACCCTGGAGGGGCCGGCCTTAGAGGCGTCTGGGGAACAAGCCGACCTGGAGGCGTTTGACCCTGGAGAAGAGGAGGAGAAGAAGAAAAGAGAGAAGTCACAGGTCATCCAGGACTCGTTCACCCCCCCTCCCCTCCTCCCTCACTTACTTTCTCTTTCTTCCCTTCTTCCACCTCCCTCCTCCCTTCTTCCTGCTCCTTCCCCTCCTCCCTCAGGTTTACTTCCTACTTCCTCCCCCCCTTAATAAATAAAATAAATAACATGGAAATAAATATATGATAAAAATGATTATAATTGTTCCTAAACTGCCTCCTGTTGTCTGCATCTATTCTGACCACTAGGTGTCCCCAGAGAGCTGATTGGTTCACACCCGTTTTTTTCATATGTGAGTGTGTGAGTGTGTGTGTGAGTGTGTGAGTGTGTGTGTGAGTGTGTGAGTGTGTGAGTGTGTGCTTGTACCAGTGTTTTGGCTGCGGTCCGGCAGTGAGCGAGTTTTCCTCCTCAGAGGAGTTTTTTCCAGCTCCTCCTTTAGGATGATTTTACCAAGATTAGACTGAATCTGAGAGAGAGAGGGGGGAGAGAGAGAGATATGAAGAGAGAGAGCGACAGAGAGAGAGACAGACAGAGAGACAGAGAGAGAGACAGAGAGAGAGACAGAGAGAGAGACAGACAGAGAGACAGAGAGAGAGACAGACAGAGAGACAGAGAGAGAGACAGAGAGAGGGAGAGGAAAATATTTGTTATCCATTTATTTGAATTCAGATTTGTTTGC
>JBAMIH010000042.1:0-67500 GCA_038501795.1 Pseudopleuronectes americanus | reverse complement strand
GTGTTTCCTCGTGTCTCCTCGTGTCTCCCTGTGTCTCCTTGTGTCTCCTTGTGTCTCCTTGTGTCTCCTCGTGTCTCCCTGTGTCTCCTTGTGTCTCCTTGTGTCTCGTCTCACCCTGAAGCTCCGAGTCTCTTTCAACACTGTTGCTCAGGGACGTCTCTGGTGGAAGACGAATGTGACGTTTGTCTTTGACTCAATGAGAAACTGCTTCCTGCTTTTAAAAACTTCAGATAATATTCTATATATTTTTACGTCTTCAATCAGCTCAACTTTTAAAAGCAGCTTCACTTTTTTAAGGTGATTGTCCTGATTCCCGTTCATCCAGCAGATCTGCCGCTGAGAGTCTGGTCAGGTTGCTAGGTAACCGCACCCAGCCGTCCAATCAGCTGGCAGAAATGTGGTAGAGACAAAGAGACGGAGGCTGCTCTGAAGAAGTCCTCCACCCGTCAGACCAACGCGACTCTGCAGGTCACCAATAACCGTCCATCACGTTGTCTCAACACAACCACACTGCATGGGTGCAGTGTGGAGCAGGAGCAGGAAAACCCCACCCGGCTGCGACGCCTGGGAGTATAATTCAAGCTTCCACTGTCCCCCCCCCGGCTCAGCTGTAAATCAGCGATGTTGTAAATAAGTTTTTATCTGTGAATCTAACTTTGTCCACAGCGGTTTGCAATTTCCTACATTTCCCAGAATTCCTGTCAACGACCCAGAGTGAAGAGTGAGCTGCTGGTTGTGTGTCGGACGAGAGAGTCACACAAAAAACTGAAAACACAAACTATGTGTTCAGTTCAGAGAAAAAATCTAATGAAATGTGATTTTTGACTTCGAAATAAATTCATGGGATTAATGTTTATATGAATATCAATCAGTAAACCAGCGAGTGGACCACAGCACTCCACAGGTCTGAATAACCTCAAGAGTGGGTCGCACTATATTTAAAATAAAAACACCAAAAACAAACAAAAATGATTATTCTAAATAAATCTATTCATCCACATCGACCCAAACTCAGATCAACTGAATAAATATATGAATAAAACTAAAAAACTATGAATAACTCCGTCTCTAGGACGACTCGTCTGAGTCTCGTCCAACTTTCTCTCTGCGTTTGTACGAAAACACGTAAACTATCTCGTTAACTTCACACGGAGGTCGTTAGTTCAGGTCACTGCATCTTCACACAGACACACACACACACACACACACACACACACACACACACACACACACACACACACACAGACAGAAAACACAAAGACGGCCCCTGAGAATCTGCAGTCGTTAGATTTATAACACACACACACACAGACACACAAAGTTCAACAACAGACCTCAAATGAGGTTTTATAGTCTGTTGTCTAATCCGTGAAGTTTTGCTCAAACCAAGTGAATCAGCAGAACTGAGACATGTTTTCCAGTAAAGATGAATTTATCAGTTATTATTTTATGGTTCAGCCACAGCAGCTGGTTAAACATGTGGCAAACTAACTTTAAAAAGTTGTAGAATCTAATTTGTACAAACATCAAATCATTTATTTTATTTAGACCTCCTCCTCCTCCTCCCCGTCCTCTCCACCAATCAGGAGTCTCCATCTTCATTTACAGTGTGTGGTCCTGACCAGTGATCAGTTCATGTGCTCGTCTGATGAAAACACACACACACACACACAGGAAGTCATACGACACAGTTAGAGAGTGTGTGTGTGTGTGTGTGTGTGCGTTGGCAGGCTCTTATCTCAGCTCGCAGGATGTGACCACACCCAGACCGAAGGTAACGGCTGCTGTCATTGGCCGACACGTACAACATCACATCGTCTGCATAACGCTGTTTGTTGTGATGTTTCCTTCTTTCCTTCCCTCCATTCCTTTACAATGTCCTCCTTCCTTCCTACAACCTCATCCTTTCCTTCCTCTTGTTGTCCGTCCTCTCCTGCTTCCTCCTTTCCTTTGCTTAACCACTTTTTCCCTGCTGACCTCCTCACTTCTTGTATATCTCCCATGCCCGTCTGTCTCCTCCTTTCCTTAGCTCACTATGTCCTTCCATCCTGAACTCTCTTCTTTCCTCCTTCCTTGCTGAGCCCCCTTCTTGTCCTTTCTGTTTTCCGTCTTCTCTTATGTCCTTTCAATGCCTGCGTTTCCTTCCTTCCCTTCCTCCCTTTCCTGCTGACCATATTTATTTCATCCTACCTCCTACCACCTTCATTCTTTCCCTCCCTCAATTTCCCTCCTTCCCTCCTTCCCTCCTCTCTTTCTCTGCCATACTACAGTTACCGTGTTTATGTTGTCATGACGACAGCAGGGATTTCATCGATGCTCCAAAATGCCAGCTGCTGGTCGTCATGACAACATAAACTGGGGTGATGCTTCCCTGACAAAACCTGAAATTCCTGATTCATGAAGTTCTTCTCTCTCCTTTTCTACATCCTCCTCTCCTTACATCCATCCTTCTCGCCTTCCCCTCTATATTCCTTCCTAATCCCTCCTTCCTTTCTATCTTTTTTCTTTTAGTTCCCAGCTACATCCTTTCATCCTTACTCCACTTGTCTTTGCTTCCTTGTTTTCCTTCACTCTACACTTCTTCTGTACATCCTCCTCCCTTCCATACTTCTTTCCTTTTCTTGTTTCTTTAGTCCTTCTATCCTACAGATTCCTTTCATACTTACCCTTTCCTTTCCTCCCACTTTACCACACACACTTTACTGTTTTCTTACTTCTTTCTCCTTTCCTTTTCTGCCTCCTTAATTTCTTCCTGCTTTCTTTTCCTTTGTCCTTCTCTAAAATGTCTTCCTCTCCAAACTGTGTCTTCCTTCTTTCCTTCTCTATCTGCAGCCTTCCTTTCCTTCATCCTTCTTTCCTTCTCTATCTGCAGCCCTCCTGTCGGACTCCACAAACAGAAGTTGTTTTCAGATCCAGAGAATCGTCTCCAGGTTCAGGTGAGAGGTGGAGCAGCCGGGTGCAGCAGACAGAGACAGGAAGTGACCGGAAGTGACCTGTAACCTCTGCTGCAGAGGTCATGTGATCATGTTTGCTGCTGACAGACTGTACACTGGGAGGTCAGTGTCTCACTCAGACAGTCGTGTTCTCACATGCACCTCCTCTGGAGAAAGTGCAGGTCTAAAAGCAGCTCTAGTGACACTAAAACAGACGTTCTCTCGTCTGACAGATCATCGGTTTCTTTTCTTCTGCAGTCACACAAATGTTTTACAGGATTGAATGCTGACAGATGGCAGAGGAGAGAGGAAGGTGTTGTTCTGAATAAAGCTCGTCCATCTGTCATATCAGCAACTTAAAATTCCTGCAGCGATGGAGCTGACGGCGAGTGGACGGCAGTCTGAACGCCCGAAGCCAAAACAACACAGTGCAACCCCACCTCCTCCAGCAGCAGCTCCACCGCTGACTGAGCCCATGGCCTCATTCCTGCATCAACACCCCCGGCCCCCCCGGCCCCCTGCTGTACACAGAGATAAGAGCCGAGGCCTCTGCTGCAGTAACACACTGGATCTGATCCGCAACAGTTTTAAAAAGAACATTCTGCTGTTTCCAACCTGAGGATTAAACAGCTGCAACACAACATGAGCCGTCACAACAGAAACAAACCGAGCTCCGACCTCTGAAGGACCCCGACCTGAGGGTCTCGACCTCTGAGGGCGTCGCTTGATGAGTCTGAAGTGTCATGAGATGAAGAACAGGAGAACAAAATGTAACTGTTAATCACTGTTGACACGACTTCATGCTGAGGAGCCACATTATCAGACTCTGAAGAGGTTTGTAGACATGAACTCTGGGAAATAGTCTGTGGAGCTTGTGTTTGTCATGTAAAGAAGCAGCAGGAGAATGTCCGGGTCCGATTCAGTCGAGTGGTGGAGCAATAGCACGTGTCTCCATCATGACCATCTTCACGTAAAGCTGCAGGTTCAGTGTGAAGGAGTTAGTGACATTTCCAAAATAATAGAAACACATGTTGTCACGAAAAACAACGTCCTGCAAAACGATGTAACAGCTGAATCAACGCAGTTTCAATAAAAATGAAAAAACATGTCTCATGAAGGAGGATGTTGTGTTCGAGGGACGTCTGTGTGTAAACAGTGTGTGTGTGTGAATGAGTGTGAGTGTGTGTGTGTGTGTGTGTGTTACAGCAGCTTCCTGTACTGTTTGGTGTAAATGACTGATTTGCTCCTTTACTCCTCAGGTGTAGCAGCGATGACAGATATCGAGTATGTGAACTCGTACGGTCCCTGAACGTCTCTCCGCGGTGCGTGGGCGCTCTCCTCTATTTCTGGACTCATGAGTCATCTTCACTCGTGTTATACAATACAAAGTTGGACTGCAGCACAAACAGAAGCAGCTGAGTGGAGCTGACGGTCGAGCTCGGTCCGACTCACCAGAACCGGACGTCTCAGCTCATCAGTTATGTCCAATCATTGAAACCTTTTGATTCAGGACCTCCAGTGATTGGATGAAGTTGTGTGTTCAGCTGCTGTTGCACAGTGTGTATCATCTGCTGCTCTCAGGGGGGGTCATGGTGGTAAAGTGGTTCCCACTGTTTCCTCAGAAGAAGATTCCCCTCATGGTTGAGGTCTGTGTGTGAGTTTCTCCAGCTTCCTCCCACAGTCCAGGTCGGAGTTAGGTTAACTCTAAAGCTTCTGAATGGTTGTTTCTCTGTGTGGTTGACTGCATCTCTCTCCTCATCACATCACTCAATCCCTTCACCTGCTTTCAGACCTGCACAGGTTCCTGACCTTCTCCTGCAGCCTCCTGGTAACATGTGTGTAACCTGTCAGAGTGAGTCCATGTGAGGAACCAGCAGGTCGATGTGTGGAAGCTTCCCAGAGAGCGAGTGGACGTGATGATGAGGTTTCTAACACGTGACGTGAAACCTGAAGAACACCATCATCTCAGGATGAAGAAGAGGAGCAGGACACGTAGAAGATGAAGACGTCCACTTGGAAACACGAGGAGATTCCAGATCTTCTGGTGATGAGGGCCGATGCCAGTGTGGATGTCCTCACAATATTTACACAGTTCATGTCATTTCATGACTTTAGACGACATAACTACGTCTTCACATGCAGATGACAGGATTTAAGGGGACATGCTTGTTGTCCCCCACGTGACTGTCCCCCAAACGAACACATCATCATCTCCTTCATCATCATCATTGAGCATTTCTGCAGACACATCATGATTTCAGTCTTTGAGACTCAACAGTTCACATCAACTCTTCTTCATGTTTCCATGACGACGCCTCTCTCGTGGACGGATCCCTTTCCAAACACAAACTCTCTTTCTTCATCACATCAGCAGAAACTGATTCATCACTCGGGCTCAGAGGATAAAGATGAATCCAACCAAAAGAGAATAACTTAAACTTACTCTAAAGCTCCACACATGTCACGGAGACCCGTCGACCCATGAGTGACAGAACGATGCAGATGAGGAGACAAATTACAGGAAGAGAAACCAGGTTAGAGTCACGTGATCTTCAGCATGCGCCTGTAGAACATCTCAGTTAACTCCACTGGAGCGACTAACTTCTCTTCTAGAGGACCACCAGATCCTCCTACAGGCCCGTTAGGAACCTCCTGAACAACGTCTACGATTTTGTCAAGTGCAGCTTTAACCTCAAAGACTCTCTTGACCTTCTGAATGACCTCTTCAATCTTCTGATTGACCGCTCAAACTTCTAAATCCATATTCACAGCCTCCAGAACCTTCCCGAGGAACAACAGAACCTTCTTAATATGTGTGTCCTGATTCAGGGGCCACATCCTTTAAAGACTGAGGTATAAAAGACAGTGATGAGGCTGTCTAATATCAGAAGCTCCTTTCAATGCGTCCTTCCATTCCCTGGCATGGAGGATCCATGAGTGGAGCCTCCTCAGGCCAAGCTATCCTGCAGGATTCATTACACAGTGACAAAGCTAACAAGCTAGCTATGCTGGTGGCTAAGCTGCAGTAAACGCAGCTGCTCAGAGACAAGCAGGAACATGTAGACCAGACTCATCTCAGCTCATCACGCTGGAGATCACACCTTCAGATACCGAGTCCTACGAAGGATGCAGGACAAAGGCAAGGAACCTCTTCAATTACTACATGGACCTTCTAACCAACCAGAGAACAACCAGAGAACATCCTGGAGGAACCTTCTGATTGAATTAAATAGAAACTAACATAAAGTGGATGGATAGATAAATAGATAGATAGATAGATAGATAGATAGATAGATAGATAGATAGATAGATAGATAGATAGATAGATAGATAGATAGATAGATAGATAGATAGATAGATAGAAAGTCAGATAGATTAGTGGAGGCCGGCCGGCAGATGTGGCACTGCTGGATGAGGGGGAGTGTTACATAAAACCATCCTCCCTTCCTTAATCCACCCCTCCATCCCTCTCCTCTTCTCCTCTCCTCTCTCTCCTCCATCCCTCTCCTCCATCCCTCTCCTCTCATCCCTCTCCTCCATCCTCTCATCCTCTCCTCGTCTCCTCTCCTCCTCTCTCTCTTACAGCCTCTAACTCAATAACCACAGTAAGTAAATCATTTCTGAATCTGATGATTTCAAACGGTTCGTTTAATCACAGACAGTAAGGGGCGAGCTGCGCGCGCCCGGCGGCGTCACTAGCGCCGGCTCCCCCGCCGGACAAGGTCGACCAGAGCCGGAGAAAGACTCGGACCGAAGTCCCGCTGAAGACATCCGGATGATATATCTATATATCTATATATCTATGTATCTATATATATATATCTATATGTCTATATGTATATGTCAGTGTTGAACGCAGTCACACCGGAGGAGACAGACGAAGTTCCGGTTAAACATGTCGAGAATATTCCTGTGAATAACTATTTTTATGAGAATAAAGGACACGAGCTGTTTAATGATGTTTCTGTATTAAACTCATGACATATGCACATCAATATATTAGAGAATCATATCTATATAATTAAAGTACAGGATCTTACCTGATGTTTGTCAGAAACATCCAGCAGCTCCGACATCAGCTGATCCTCACTGCGTCCCGAATCTACTGACAGTGTGTGAGGGTGTGAGAGAGAGAGATAACAGCAGCATGTCTCTCTCTCTCTCTCTCTCTCTCTCTCTAGCGCTCTCTCTCTCTCTCTCTAGCTCTCTCTCTCTCTCTCTCTCTCTCTCTCTAGCGCTCTCTCTAGCTCTCTCTCTCTCTCTCTCTCGCTCTCTCTCTCTCTATCTCTCTCTCTCTCTCTAGCGCTCTCTCTCTCTCTCTCTAGCTCTCTCTCTCTCTCTCTCTCTCTCTCTAGCGCTCTCTCTCTCTCTCTAGCTCTCTCTCTCTCTCTCGCTCTCTCTCTCTCTGTCTCTCTCTCTCTCTCTAGCTCTCTCTCTCTCTCTCTCTCTCTCTCTCTCTATCTCTCTCTCTTTCTCTCTTCTCTCTCTCTCTCTTTCTCTCTCTCTCTCCCTGGACCAGACCATTTGCACCAGAGGGGGGTGGAGTGTGTGTGTGTGTGTTAATATAATTTAACAATCTTTTGAATCACCATTGTGAGAAGTAAACTGCAGTAACCACAGAGTAAAAATACTCTGTTACAGTTAAAAGTCCTGTGTTATAAATAAATGATGTATGAGATTTATAAACTGGATTACTTTAAGTACTGATTAACCAAAAAAAACCAAAGTAGACGTTAAATAAATGTTTGTCAAAGATGTTTCTGTCATTTCAGGTCGTTCTTCTCTCTCTGATGTTTGTTCATGTGTTTCTCATCAGTTTGGTTTGAATCAGTTATTGATGATATAAAAACAGACGTCATGATTGACAGCTGAGGCTGACTCCTGATTGGGTAAGAGCGTATGTGGGCGGGACTTCGATTCCTCCGGCTCCACTCCACTGAACACACTCTGACAGCAAATTATTATATAGCAAGAAATGTTTGCTTGATTTTTGTACGATGAGAGAAACTGAAGATGTGTCGTCCATCTTTCTTCACGATGTGACCGTCCTCACCGGGCGTGACTGATCCTTCTTCACATGTATTTCTTACTGTGAACTCTCTGCTACTGATTAAGCAAAATATTACATTGGGTTCCTCTGGGACATTATAATAACATTCTTTACAAACTTTAATTTACAACGATGATTAGATATAGTTCAAGTGATGTAATTGTATTTAAAATCTCATTGACTAAGTGGAGTGGAGTGAAAAGCTCATCAGATTACAATCTGAGCTGTAACAGAGTAGAAGCATGATACAAGTACCTCGACAATGTACTTAGTTACAGCACGTGGGAAAATATCCTAAGATACTTTCACAGATCACGACGAAGAATATTTCTGTATCACTTGGTGTTGTATTTACTTTTATGAAGATGATTTATAAAATTATTTTTATCTAAATGAGACGTTGACTGATTTAAGTAGAACCTTATTAACGTGAGAAAGAATCTGAGTTTTCAACCCTTCAGGTTTGTGAGCTGGATTCATGACTCAGGTCAGAATCATACTGACGTTTAAAATTAGAATTTACATTTGATTTTAATTTGAATGATCCTCTTCTGTTTGTGTGTTTTCTTCATGCTCCTCAAGAACAATTTTTTTTGGTTCATGTTACATTTTGTGATATCGTTCCTCAGCTCAGTCTCATGATGTCAGCTCTGTGTTCATGTCTCCACGTCGTCCACTCACATCAGCTCCAGATAAAAGACGTCCATTGAGGAGCCGGTGGCCTTAATGTGATGGAGCAGCTTCATTCAGAGCAGCAGGTCAGAGAGGACACTCTATAAACAGCCGGGAATTAAGATGGACGACACATCTTCAGTTTCTCTCATCGTACAAAAATCAAGCAAAAATGTCTCGCTATATAATAATTTGCTGTCAGAGTGTGTTCAGTGGAGTGGAGCCGGAGGAATCGAAGTCCCGCCCACATACGCTCTTACCCAATCAGGAGTCAGCCTCAGCTGTCAATCATAACGTCTGTTTTTATATCATCAATAATTGATTCAAACCAAACTGATGAGAAACACATGAACAAACATCAGAGAGAGAAGAACGACCTGAAATGACAGAAACATCTTTGACAAACATTTATTTAACGTCTACTTTGTGTTTTTGTTTGGTCCATGTCCCATCTGCTAACATGGAGGAGGTTTATGACCTACACTGCAACCAGACACCAGGGGGCGATACAGAAACCTTGATTCCATCTTTATTTACAGTCTGTCAGCCGCATCTAAAAAGTGCAGAATGAAACTGTGAATCAAGTCAATCATGTTATTTATTCCTGGGCTGAGGTGAAGTAACAGGTCAGCTCTGGAGGTCAGAGGTCATCAGGGTCTCAGGGGGTCCAGGTGACGGCCCTGACGACGGTCTGAGCAGCTCGCTGGATGTCCTGGTCCTCCTCTGTGGCCTCGCTCTGACTCTCCAGCAGGGGGAGCTGCTCCAGCAGGAGGCGGCGGCCGTCTGGAGCCTCAGCCAGCGAGGTCAGAGCCCGCAGGATGTACACGACGAGGGCCTTCCTCCTCTGCCTCCTCTCCGCCTCCTCGTCTTCCTCACGTCTCTGGTTGGAGAGCAGGCGGAGGAGGACGGGGACGACGCCCAGGTCCAGACACTGCTGCTTCCCTGAGGACGAGGGGCTGAACTGAAGTCAACTACAACTCCCAGGGTGCTTTTCACTGACAAACTCACAGACCTTCACAGTCAGTAACTGAAGCTGGAGATCAACCAATCAACTCTCACTTACACATCTCCATAGCAACCGCAGCTGAGGCACATGGGTACGTGTATGTGTTCGTGCGTGCGCTTGTGTGCGTGTGTGTGTGTGTGTGTGTGTGTGTGTGTGTGTGTGTGTGAAATGTGCGTGTGTGTGTGTGTGTGTGTGAATGTGCGTGTGCGTGTGTGTGTGTGTGTGTGTGTGTGTGAATGTGCGTGTGTAGTGTGTGTGTGTGTGTGTGTGCTTGTACCTGCAGTGATGATCACTGTGTACATGATGACTCCTGCAGCGTTTGCCTGAATCTCACGTCTTCTTCCTGCAGCAGCCCGACCACGACAGGAAGTACCGAGCCTTCTCACACACCTGACGCTTCCCGTCCTCAGGAACACTGAAACCAAAGAACAAATCAACCAACCAATCAACCAACCAATCAACCAATCAACCAACCAACCAATCAACAATCAACCAATCACAATCAACCAATCAATCAACTCAACCAACCATCAATCAACCAAACAATCAACCAATCAACCAATCAACCAACCAAACAATCAACCAAACAATCAACCAATCAACCAAACAACCAACCAACCAATCAACCAACCAATCAACCAACCAACCAATCAACCAATCAATCAACCAACCAATCAACCAACCAACCAATCAACCAATCAACCAACCAATCAACCAACCAACCAATCAACCAACCAATCAACCAATCAACCAACCAACCAATCAACCAATCAATCAACCAAACAAACAATCAACCAACCAATCAACCAATCAACCAACCAACCAATCAACCATCAACCAACCAATCAACCAACCAATCAACCAACCAACCAACCAATCAACCAATCAACCAACCAATCAACCAACCAATCAACCAACCAATCAACCAACCAATCAACCAATCAATCAACCAAACAAACAATCAACCAACCAATCAACCAATCAACCAACCAACCAATCAACCATTCAACCAACCATCCAACCAACCAATCAACCAACCAACCAATCAACCAATCAATCAACCAAACAATCAACCAACCAATCAACCAACCATTCAACCAATCAACCAACCAAACCAACCAACCAACCAACCAAACAATCAACCAAACAATCAACCAACCAATCAACCATTCAAACCAACCATCCAACCAACCAACAATCAAACAATCAACCAACCAACCAACCAATCAACCAACAAATCAACCAACCAATCAATCAACCAATCAACCAATCAACCAACCAACCAATCAACCAATCAACCAACCAACCAACCAATCAACCAACAAATCAACAAATCAACAAATCAACAAATCAACCAACCAATCAAATCAACCAATCAACCAATCAACCAATCAACCAACCAATCAACCAACCAATCAACCAATCAACCAACAGGGAAACAGCAGCAGTACCTGAGGGCCATCATGGCTGCAGCCGCCTCTCTGCGGACGCTCGGCGAGCGGTGGGACAGTTTGTGTCCAACCAGCGAGACGCCATCAGAGGACAGAGCTGGAAGAGCGTCCAGCCTGGAGACGCAGCTGAGGGTAGAGAGGAGGAGCACCTGCACCTCCTCTTCCTCCTCTTCCTCTTTGAGCTTCAGCATCAGTTTAGGAACCAGAGACAGGAGAGCGTCTGCACCTGAAGGAGAACACAGACCAAACCAAACCGTCTCCACACGCTCACAGCTCATCATCTGCTCTCATACACATATAGAAATACACAAATATAGAAATACAGAGAAACAACTGTATGGAGGGACTGAAACTGGCAAAAACATAAAGATAAGATCAAAAAGGAAATAAACATACAACTTAATGTTTAAATATACAAGTCATTAATGAGAAGACATTTTATAAATAAATGTGGAAATGAATTAGATAACAAAATGACGACTCCCTCATTTGAATAATGAAGCAAGTTGAGGGGAAGTTCAAAAGGGAAAATATAACACAAAAATAAATGGATAAAAAAACGTTAATAAATGCTCATGTAGATAAATATGACAAAAAATATTTTAATTATATATTGTATCAATAATATTCCTATATTAGTCCTCCACTCCTGCTCAGTGCCTCACTTCAGGATTCAGTTTTTTTTTCATTAAAATGTTTGAAACCTTAAAACTCTGCCGAGTGGAAACATATTTTAAAAGAAACACTGGTAATAGATCTTTACATTTTGTGCAATAACAATAACAATAATACTCTGAGGGGCGAGCGTACCTGCAGGCAACAGGGTGAGACAGTTCAGGACCCGGTGGACGTTTGTCCTGCAGGAGGACGAGTGGTCGTCCAGGAGCTGAGAGAGGGGGGGGAGGAGGGAGGAGGAGAGCAGCGCCTCCCTGAGGCCGAAAACAAACATGTCACTAACTGTAAAGTTGATCTGATCCATCACTACACAGAAAGAAGATTTGTTTTTATGAGGTAGATATTGACTGTAGTTGTGTTTTATTACAGTCACACAGAGAAAACTATGTTAATTCACTTTGATCAATCGCTTATTTTAGAGATGAATGTATTTGATGTGATGAAGCTTCTGATCTTCATCTGCTCAACTCTTATCGAACATGTGGAGAACAAACATCATTTGAATCCAACTTCATAAAATCACAACCATCGAACACAGCTTTGTGATGTAAGAAAATTATACTTATATTTCTCTTCTTTCATTTCTGCTACAAGAAAACTACACATTTCTCAAATGATTCTTCAAAGAACAAAACCCCAATAAAAGGAGTTTGAATCAAGTTTGACTTTTAAACAAATTACAATAGGAAATTCTTAAAATGCTCTGATATTATTCTGTTAATAGTTTTCTGTTATTATTCTTATATATATAAATTTATCTGAGCTTATCTGAATTGATCTGAGTGTGTCTGAGATTATATTACATTTATATTTATTCATATGTGAGTCTACCTGCCGACACTGTGGCCGCTCAGCAGGTGAAGCAGTTTGCAGGTTCCTCCTCTGACTGACGGATCTTCATCCTTTAGCAAAACCTTCAGCTGCTCCAGGAAACCTGCAGAAGAAGAAAATCATGTTAGTGCCACAAAGTGCACAAGAAAATTCAGCTTCATTTACTCCAAGAATCAAAGGACTCAGTGACGCCCCCTGTTGGCCAGTGTGCTGCTGCTCTGAGCCTCAGCTTCACTTTAGTGTCCAGCACAGTCATGGTGTGCGGTTGGCTCCAACATCACCATAAACTGCCCAAATTTAAGGAATTAGAGCGAGAGTGGAGCAGGACAAACTATCAGCTACTTTTTGTGTGGCTGGACAAATCGGTACAGCCTCTCTCTCTCTCACCAACCTGGATCATGTTATAAACATGCATCTTTTGTAAATGGCATCAAGCACTATTACTATTACTGAGACCTCCACTGACGGTCTGGTGGAGCCGCTCCGGGTCCAGCATCAGGCCGCAGAGAGAAGCCAGAGCCCGGCGCCTGCTGCCGCTGCCCGGCTGCTGCAGCTCCTCGAACAGCCGCGGCACGGCCCGGAGCCCGAAGGCCACCGGAGCCCGGCCCGGGTCCGGTCCAGCCCCCGTGTCCCGGGACATCGTCACGTTGAACCCGTTAGAGAACACGAGAGACCCGGAGCACGTGCAGCAGGGCGAGCGCTGCTGTTGCCTAGTAACCGCAAACATCACCTGACGACGAGGCTGCGTTCTCGGAATGTAGGACAGACGGAACTTATATCACAATATCATCTTTTAGTCTCGATTTATATATTATATTTATTATCCTGCTTATTAAACTACACTGTTTAATTCTATTTGATTTAGTCACCTAACTTCTTGTCTATGGTATTATCTTATGTCATCTTTTTAGTTCCTGTGTGTGTGTGTGTGTGTGTGTGTCTGTGTGTGTGTGTGTGTGTGTGTGTGTGTGTGTGTTGTGTGTGTGTGTGTGTGAGTGTGTGTGTGTGTGTGTGTGTGTGTGTGTGTGTGTGTGTGGTGTGTGTGTGTGTGTGTGTGTGTGTGTGTGTGTGTGTGTGTGTGTGTGTGTGAGTGTGTGTGTGTGTGTGTGTTGTGTGTGGTGTGTGTGTGTGTGTGTGTGTGTGTGTGTGTGTGTGTGTGTGTGTATGTTACAGATAAAAGACGTCCATTCACATGTGAGGAGCTGGTGGCCTTAATGTGATGGAGCAGCTTCATTCAGAGCAGCAGGTCAGAGGAGGACACTCTATGAACAGCTGGGGTATCGTCCTGCTGATGATCCTTGTAAGAGCCACTATGCAGTCTGTGTGTGTATACGTTAAATATTTATGTTGTTTTTATATTTTCTAACATTATTCAGGTTTGTAGTTTAAGTTTTGTACAGTTAAATTATATTTTGTATATTGTGGTTTCTATATTTCAAGTATATTTAGTTTTGGGCACTGTTTGTGTTTTTTGCGACAGTTGAAGAGGCCGTGAGGCGGTTCTTCATATCAGGTGCGTGGCTGCTTAGTGACACAGAGAAGAGTGGTGAGTGAGGAGTCTGTGGGATTCAACTCAAACTAGTTCTGACCGTGACTTTTATGTGGAATGTAGGTTAAAAAAGCTGGAAAGGAAAATAAAATCCATCTCTTCAAGTGTAATCAGCCTCCTGGATTCGTTTGACATTGGCTTACAACGGGACGGGGTCTGATGTGTTTGGACACGAGTCAGCTGTGAGAAATTACTCCTCAGAAACAAGCAGGTGGTCATCGTATTGGAACTTAGTGGAACGGCCACTACAATCCTTCACTACGACTCTGCTGCTGTGAGATTCTGTGAATCCTGAAGGGAACGTGTTCAGGAACCAGAGAGTTCACAGTAAGAAATACATGTGAAGAAGGATCAGTCACGCCCGGTGAGGACGGTCACATCGTGAAGAAAGATGGACGACACATCTTCAGTTTCTCTCATCGTACAAAAAATGAAGCAAACATTTCTTGCTATATTACAATTTGCTGTCAGAGTGTGTTCAGTGGAGTGGAGCCGGAGGAATCGAAGTCCCGCCCACATACGCTCTTACCCAATCAGGAGTCAGCCTCAGCTGTCAATCATAACGTCTGTTTTTATATCATCAATAACTGATTCAAACCAAACTGATGAGAAACACATGAACAAACATCAGAGAGAGAAGAACGACCTGAAATGACAGAAACATCTTTGACAAACATTTATTTAACGTCTACTTTGTGTTTTTGTTTGGTCCATGTCCCATCTGCTAACATGGAGGAGGTTTATGACCTACACTGCAACCAGACACCAGGGGGCGATACAGAAACCTTGATTCCATCTTTATTTACAGTCTGTCAGCCGCATCTAAAAAGTGCAGAATGAAACTGTGAATCAAGTCAATCATGTTATTTATTCCTGGGCTGAGGTGAAGTAACAGGTCAGCTCTGGAGGTCAGAGGTCATCAGGGTCTCAGGGGGTCCAGGTGACGGCCCTGACGACGGTCTGAGCAGCTCGCTGGATGTCCTGGTCCTCCTCTGTGGCCTCGCTCTGACTCTCCAGCAGGGGGAGCTGCTCCAGCAGGAGGCGGCGGCCGTCTGGAGCCTCAGCCAGCGAGGTCAGAGCCTGCAGGATGTACACGACGAGGGCCTTCCTCCTCTGCCTCCTCTCCGCCTCCTCGTCTTCCTCACGTCTCTGGTTGGAGAGCAGGCGGAGGAGGACGGGGACGACGTCCAGGTCCAGACACTGCTGCTTCCCTGAGGACGAGGGGCTGAACTGAAGTCAACTACAACTCCCAGGGTGCTTTTCACTGACAAACTCACAGACCTTCACAGTCAGTAACTGAAGCTGGAGATCAACCAATCAACTCTCACTTACACATCTCCATAGCAACCGCAGCTGAGGCACATGGGTACGTGTATGTGTTCGTGCGTGCGCTTGTGTGCGTCGTGTGTGTGTGTGTGTGTGTGTGTGTGTGTGAATGTGCGTGTGTGAGTGTGTGTGTGTGTGTGTGGTGTGTGTGTGAATGTGCGTGTGTGTGTGTGTGTGTGTTGTGTGTGTGTGTGTGAATGTGCGTGTGTGTGTGTGTGTGTGAATGTGCGTTAGTGTGTGTGTGAATGTGCGGTGCGTGCGTGTGTGTGTGTGTGTGTGTGCTTGTACCTGCAGTGATGATCACTGTGTACATGATGACTCCTGCAGCGTTTGCCTGAATCTCAACGTCTTCTTCCTGCAGCAGCCCGACCACGACAGGAAGTACCGCCTTCTCACACACCTGACGCTTCCCGTCCTCAGGAACACTGAAACCAAAGAACAAAATCAACCAACCAATCAACCAACCAATCAACCAATCAACCAACCAACCAACCAATCAACCAATCAATCAACCAATCAACCAACCAATCAACCAACCAAACAATCAATCAACCAAACAAACAATCAACCAACCAATCAACCAACCAATCAACCAATCAACCAACCAATCAACCAACAGGGAAACAGCAGCAGTACCTGAGGGCCATCATGGCTGCAGCCGCCTCTCTGCGGACGCTCGGCGAGCGGTGGGACAGTTTGTGTCCAACCAGCGAGACGCCATCAGAGGACAGAGCTGGAAGAGCGTCCAGCCTGGAGACGCAGCTGAGGGTAGAGAGGAGGAGCACCTGCACCTCCTCTTCCTCCTCTTCCTCTTTGAGCTTCAGCATCAGTTTAGGAACCAGAGACAGGAGAGCGTCTGCACCTGAAGGAGAACACAGACCAAACCAAACCGTCTCCACACGCTCACAGCTCATCATCTGCTCTCATACACATATAGAAATACACAAATATAGAAATACAGAGAAACAACTGTATGGAGGACTGAAACTGGCAAAACATAAAGATAAGATCAAAAAGAAAATAAACATACAACTTAATGTTTAAATATACAAGTCATTAATGAGAAGACATTTTATAAATAAATGTGGAAATGAATTAGATAACAAAATGACGACTCCCTCATTTGAATAATGAAGCAAGTTGAGGGGGAAATTCAAAAGGGAAAATATAACACAAAAAATAAATGGATAAAAAAACGTAAATAAATGCTCATGTAGATAAATATGAGAAAAAATATTTTAATTATATATTGTATCAATAATATTCCTATATTAGTCCTCCACTCCTGCTCAGTGCCTCACTTCAGGATTCAGTTTTTTTTTATTAAAATGTTTGAAACCTTAAAACTCTGCCGAGTGGAAACATATTTTAAAAGAAACACTGGTAATAGATCTTTACATTTTGTGCAATAATAATAACAATAATACTCTGAGGGGCGAGCGTACCTGCAGGCAACAGGGTGAGACAGTTCAGGACCCGGTGGACGTTTGTCCTGCAGGAGGACGAGTGGTCGTCCAGGAGCTGAGAGAGGGGGGGGAGGAGGGAGGAGGAGAGCAGCGCCTCCCTGAGGCCGAAAACAAACATGTCACTAACTGTAAAGTTGATCTGATCCATCACTACACAGAAAGAAGATTTGTTTTTATGAGGTAGATATTGACTGTAGTTGTGTTTTATTACAGTCACACAGAGAAACTATGTTAATTCACTTTGATCAATCGCTTATTTTAGAGATGAATGTATTTGATGTGATGAAGCTTCTGATCTTCATCTGCTCAACTCTTATCGAACATGTGGAGAACAAACATCATTTGAATCCAACTCCATAAAATCACAACCATCGAACACAGCTTTGTGATGTAAGAAAATTATACTTATATTTCTCTTCTTTCATTTCTGCTACAAGAAAAACTACACATTTCTCAAATGATTCTTCAAAGAACAAAACCCCAATAAAAGGAGTTTGAATCAAGTTTGACTTTTAAACAAATTACAATAGGAAATTCTTAAAATGCTCTGATATTATTCTGTTAATAGTTTTCTGTTATTGTTCTTATATATATAAATTTATCTGAGCTTATCTGAATTGATCTGAGTGTGTCTGAGATTATATTACATTTATATTTATTCATATGTGAGTCTACCTGCCGACACTGTGGCCGCTCAGCAGGTGAAGCAGTTTGCAGGTTCCTCCTCTGACTGACGGATCTTCATCCTTTAGCAAAACCTTCAGCTGCTCCAGGAAACCTGCAGAAGAAGAAAATCATGTTAGTGCCACAAAGTGCACAAGAAAATTCAGCTTCATTTACTCCAAGAATCAAAGGACTCAGTGACGCCCCCTGTTGTCCAGTGTGCTGCTGCTCTGAGCCTCAGCTTCATTTAGTGTCCAGCACCAACTTGGTGTTATAAAAAAACAGAACTAACCATATGTGGCGGAGCAGGGGGTGGAGCCTGACCGAGAGCTGGAGGACACACCTACCTACACGTGTCACCTGCACCCATTGGGTGTACTAGATATAAATCACACTGTTGTACTCCCCACAAACACATCCGGTGCTCTATAGTCTGTTTGGCTCTAAATGATCATAATTCACTAAATTAACATCAAATGTTTGAAGAAGACTTGAAACTAGAGACTGAGACAGAAACTCCTTATTGTTAACTGATATATCACATTTTATCACACCTAAACCATGAGGGTAATTATACATATAAACATTTATATATATATATACAATAATAATACATCATTTGTAGAACATACAAAGTGCTTCGCAAGACGATAAATAACAATCCGACAACTATTTGTGTAGTTGGGTCTCATATGAATAATGTTTTTATCTATGTTGGTCTCATAGATAAGATCAATGATATATACATATAACTAAGTATATATATTTATTAGTTATATATATATAAGTAATATGTAACTGAGAGGAATTCAAAATGTGTTGTCATACTCTGTCCAACAATCTATTGTAACTAAAGATTACTTTCCCTCAGTACTTTTACTTCGAACACCCTCTGTACATTTTGCTGGTTTTCTGTCCCTTCCCTCGTCAAGTCTCTTTTACAGACTAGAACACACTTCCGTTGGAACCCCTTCAGAACAAGAGTCCCAACCGGTAATACCCACCAACCTTCCACAATAAAGCCACTAAATGAAACAGCTGCCATGATCGTCTCTAGAATTCAAACCCTGATTACTGAGACCTCCACTGACGGTCTGGTGGAGCCGCTCCGGGTCCAGCATCAGGCCGCAGAGAGAAGCCAGAGCCCGGCGCCTGCTGCCGCTGCCCGGCTGCTGCAGCTCCTCGAACAGCCGCGGCACGGCCCGGAGCCCGAAGGCCACCGGAGCCCGGCCCGGGTCCGGTCCAGCCCCCGTGTCCCCGGGACATCGTCACGTTGAACCCGTTAGAGAACACGAGAGACCCGGAGCACGTGCAGCAGGGCGAGCGCTGCTGTTGCCTAGTAACCGCAAACATCACCTGACGACGAGGCTGCGTTCTCGGACTGTAGGACAGACGGAACTTATATCACAATATCATCTTTTAGTCTCGATTTATATATTATATTTATTATCCTGCTTATTAAACTACACTGTTTAATTCTATTTGATTTAGTCACCTAACTTCTTGTCTATGGTATTATCTTATGTCATCTTTTTTAGTTCCTGTGTGTGTGTGTGTGTGTGTGTGTGTGTGTGTGTGTGTGTGTGTGTGTGTGTGTGTGTATGTTACAGATAAAAGACGTCCATTCACATGTGAGGAGCCGGTGGCCTTAATGTGATGGAGCAGCTTCATTCAGAGCAGCAGGTCAGAGAGGACACTCTATGAACAGCTGGGGTATCGTCCTGCTGATGATCCTTGTAAGAGCCACTATGCAGTCTGTGTGTGTATACGTTAAATATTTATGTTGTTTTGATATTTTCTAACATTATTCAGGTTTGTAGTTTAAGTTTTGTACAGTTAAATTATATTTTGTATATTGTGGTTTCTATATTTCAAGTATATTTAGTTTTGGGCACTGTTTGTGTTTTTTGCGACAGTTGAAGAGGCCGTGAGGCGGTTCTTCATATCAGGTGCGTGGCTGCTTAGTGACACAGAGAAGAGTGGTGAGTGAGGAGTCTGTGGGATTCAACTCAAACTAGTTCTGACCGTGACTTTTATGTGGAATGTAGGTTAAAAAAGCTGGAAAGGAAAATAAAATCCATCTCTTCAAGTGTAATCAGCCTCCTGGATTCGTTTGACATTGGCTTACAACGGGACGGGGTCTGATGTTTGGACACGAGTCAGCTGTGAGAAATTACTCCTCAGAAACAAGCAGGTGGTCATCGTATTGGAACTTAGTGGAACGGCCACTACAATCCTTCACTACGACTCTGCTGCTGTGAGATTCTGTGAATCCTGAAGGGAACGTGTTCAGGAACCAGAGAGTTCACAGTAAGAAATACATGTGAAGAAGGATCAGTCACGCCCGGTGAGGACGGTCACATCGTGAAGAAAGATGGACGACACATCTTCAGTTTCTCTCATCGTACAAAAATGAAGCAAACATTTCTTGCTATATTACAATTTGCTGTCAGAGTGTGTTCAGTGGAGTGGAGCCGGAGGAATCGAAGTCCCGCCCACATACGCTCTTACCCAATCAGGAGTCAGCCTCAGCTGTCAATCATGACGTCTGTTTTTATATCATCAATAACTGATTCAAACCAAACTGATCAGAAACACATGCACAAACATCAGAGAGAGAAGAACGACCTGAAATGACAGAAACATCTTTGACAAACATTTATTTAACGTCTACTTTGTGTTTTTGTTTGGTCCATGTCCCATCTGCTAACATGGAGGAGGTTTATGACCTACACTGCAACCAGACACCAGGGGGCGATACAGAAACCTTGATTCCATCTTTATTTACAGTCTGTCAGCTGCATCTAAAAAGTGCAGAATGAAACTGTGAATCAAGTCAATCATGTTATTTATTCCTGGGCTGAGGTGAAGTAACAGGTCAGCTCTGGAGGTCAGAGGTCATCAGGGTCTCAGGGGGTCCAGGTGACGGCCCTGACGACGGTCTGAGCAGCTCGCTGGATGTCCTGGTCCTCCTCTGTGGCCTCGCTCTGACTCTCCAGCAGGGGGAGCTGCTCCAGCAGGAGGCGGCGGCCGTCTGGAGCCTCAGCCAGCGAGGTCAGAGCCCGCAGGATGTACACGACGAGGGCCTTCCTCCTCTGCCTCCTCTCCGCCTCCTCGTCTTCCTCACGTCTCTGGTTGGAGAGCAGGCGGAGGAGGACGGGGACGACGTCCAGGTCCAGACACTGCTGCTTCCCTGAGGACGAGGGGCTGAACTGAAGTCAACTACAACTCCCAGGGTGCTTTTCACTGACAAACTCACAGACCTTCACAGTCAGTAACTGAAGCTGGAGATCAACCAATCAACTCTCACTTACACATCTCCATAGCAACCGCAGCTGAGGCACATGGGTACGTGTATGTGTGTGTGAATGTGCGCGTGTGTGTGTGTGTGTGTGTGTGTGTGTGTGTGCTTGTACCTGCAGTGATGATCACTGTGTACATGATGACTCCTGCAGCGTTTGCCTGAATCTCAACGTCTTCTTCCTGCAGCAGCCCGACCACGACAGGAAGTACCGCCTTCTCACACACCTGACGCTTCCCGTCCTCAGGAACACTGAAACCAAAGAACAAAATCAACCAACCAATCAACCAACCAATCAACCAATCAACCAACCAACCAACCAATCAACCAACAATCAACCAACACCAAATCAACCAACCAACCAATCAACCAATCAACAATCAACCAACAATCAACCAAACAAACAATCAACCAACCAATCAACACCAACCAATCAACCAACCAATCAACCAATCAACCAATCAACCAACCAACCAATCAACCAATCAACCAAACAAACAATCAACCATCAACCAATCAATCAACCAATCAACCAACCAACCAACCAATCAACCAACAGGGAAACAGCAGCAGTACCTGAGGGCCATCATGGCTGCAGCCGCCTCTCTGCGGACGCTCGGCGAGCGGTGGGACAGTTTGTGTCCAACCAGCGAGACGCCATCAGAGGACAGAGCTGGAAGAGCGTCCAGCCTGGAGACGCAGCTGAGGGTAGAGAGGAGGAGCACCTGCACCTCCTCTTCCTCCTCTTCCTCTTTGAGCTTCAGCATCAGTTTAGGAACCAGAGACAGGAGAGCGTCTGCACCTGAAGGAGAACACAGACCAAACCAAACCGTCTCCACACGCTCACAGCTCATCATCTGCTCTCATACACATATAGAAATACACAAATATAGAAATACAGAGAAACAACTGTATGGAGGACTGAAACTGGCAAAACATAAAGATAAGATCAAAAAGAAAATAAACATACAACTTAATGTTTAATTCATATGAGAAGACATTTTATAAATAAATGTGGAAATGAATTAGATAACAAAATGACGACTCCCTCATTTGAATAATGAAGCAAGTTGAGGGGAAATTCAAAAGGGAAAATATAACACAAAAATAAATGGATAAAAAACGTAAATAAATGCTCATGTAGATAAATATGAGAAAAAATATTTTAATTATATATTGTATCAATAATATTCCTATATTAGTCCTCCACTCCTGCTCAGTGCCTCACTTCAGGATTCAGTTTTTTTTTCATTAAAATGTTTGAAACCTTAAAACTCTGCCGAGTGGAAACATATTTTAAAAGAAACACTGGTAATAGATCTTTACATTTTGTGCAATAATAATAACAATAATACTCTGAGGGGCGAGCGTACCTGCAGGCAACAGGGTGAGACAGTTCAGGACCCGGTGGACGTTTGTCCTGCAGGAGGACGAGTGGTCGTCCAGGAGCTGAGAGAGGGGGGGGAGGAGGGAGGAGGAGAGCAGCGCCTCCCTGAGGCCGAAAACAAACATGTCACTAACTGTAAAGTTGATCTGATCCATCACTACACAGAAAGAAGATTTGTTTTTATGAGGTAGATATTGACTGTAGTTGTGTTTTATTACAGTCACACAGAGAAACTATGTTAATTCACTTTGATCAATCGCTTATTTTAGAGATGAATGTATTTGATGTGATGAAGCTTCTGATCTTCATCTGCTCAACTCTTATCGAACATGTGGAGAACAAACATCATTTGAATCCAACTCCATAAAATCACAACCATCGAACACAGCTTTGTGATGTAAGAAAATTATACTTATATTTCTCTTCTTTCATTTCTGCTACAAGAAAACTACACATTTCTCAAATGATTCTTCAAAGAACAAAACCCCAATAAAAGGAGTTTGAATCAAGTTTGACTTTTAAACAAATTACAATAGGAAATTCTTAAAATGCTCTGATATTATTCTGTTAATAGTTTTCTGTTATTGTTCTTATATATATAAATTTATCTGAGCTTATCTGAATTGATCTGAGTGTGTCTGAGATTATATTACATTTATATTTATTCATATGTGAGTCTACCTGCCGACACTGTGGCCGCTCAGCAGGTGAAGCAGTTTGCAGGTTCCTCCTCTGACTGACGGATCTTCATCCTTTAGCAAAACCTTCAGCTGCTCCAGGAAACCTGCAGAAGAAGAAAATCATGTTAGTGCCACAAAGTGCACAAGAAAATTCAGCTTCATTTACTCCAAGAATCAAAGGACTCAGTGACGCCCCCTGTTGTCCAGTGTGCTGCTGCTCTGAGCCTCAGCTTCACTTAGTGTCCAGCACAGTCATGGTGTGCGGTTGGCTCCAACATCACCATAAACTGCCCAAATTTAAGGAATTAGAGCGAGAGTGGAGCAGGACAAACTATCAGCTACTTTTTGTGTGGCTGGACAAATCGGTACAGCCTCTCTCTCTCTCACCAACCTGGATCATGTTATAAACATGCATCTTTTGTAAATGGCATCAAGCACTATTACTATTACTGAGACCTCCACTGACGGTCTGGTGGAGCCGCTCCGGGTCCAGCATCAGGCCGCAGAGAGAAGCCAGAGCCCGGCGCCTGCTGCCGCTGCCCGGCTGCTGCAGCTCCTCGAACAGCCGCGGCACGGCCCGGAGCCCGAAGGCCACCGGAGCCCGGCCCGGGTCCGGTCCAGCCCCCGTGTCCCGGGACATCGTCAAGGTAACCCTGTGATACACAAGCTATGGTAACCCCTTGTAATGCACAACATGGGTCAGAAATGACCAGTATTCATTTCCTGTGTCGTTTCATCATGGCTGCATGTTTCTTGGCTTTGTTCTTTTATAGCCTCTTCTTCCTTCCCTCATTTAGGAGAAGGCTCCTTTGATGACATAGAGGACTCGTTCTCCTAGTCATCAAAGGAGCCGTGTTCATGCAGCAGAGCTGGATTCCAAGACACCCCGCCCCTTTTGAGCGTGTGCCTAGTGCTTGCTGCCGGCTCGAGAGACATTTGTAAAGGATAAGGATTTGGACGTTCAAAAAAAAACAAGTTAATTATCAATACCTGAAATACTGAATGAAGTGTAACTGACAGGAAGTGTAACTGACAGGAAGTGTAACTGACAGAAAGTGTAACTGACAGAAAGTGTAACTGACAGGAAGTGATAACAGCGCTTTGTGTTCACCGCTGGTAGTCGAGTCATGTGACTGATGAGAACCAATCAGGAGGAGAACGTCTGCGTCATCGTTTACCAAAGTCTCAGTTTCTGTTCAGGCTCAAACACAAACCAGAGTTTCAAACTGAAACGAGATCAGTTCACACAAGTCTCTGATTCAGAGGCTGGAGACTCCACCAAGCGTAACCGTAGCAACAGGGATAAGTTTCAAAACAAAATTGAGTCAGTGTGGGCGGAGCTACTACAACTACAACGTGTTCATGGTGACGAAGGAACGTCTCACACAGTGTGACCGTGAAGTGTGTGAGTGAGTGAGTGTCTTTGGAAATAATGCAGGACCACACACGCTAATTTCCGTTAGTTATTTGATGATATATAATTCTTTCTTTCTTCCTCCAGTTTCAGCAGCTGTGGAATCTGACGTTTGATTGAACAGATGAAATTACATTGATATATTTTCACTGTCAGAGTGTAAAAATAGACGAGAAACAAAAAGAACAACTTTCACAAACCATTTCTGTGCTTCAACACAGAAAGTGGAGAATGTTTTTGCATCAGATGCTCATCTGTCTGAGGCAGCCTGAACTTCTACTGTCATGAAACCACAGAGTTCTGCACCGGTTTCACTCTAGTAAAGTTCCTGTTGTGTCTGACATCGATGTGCCAGAATGAAACAAAGCCTGAAGTGAGTCCTTCCTTCAACTTCACCAAGAATGAGGAAAGAAATGAGCAGGAAATAAATTGTGTAAATAAAAGTGAAAGATAAGAAGGAATTTTCTAGTCTTATCTTTCACTTTCACACTGACAAGAAATTTTGAATGTGTGCCAAGTTGTTGCTGCCGACTCAAGAGAGTAGTTTATAAAAGCTGCATTATATAACATAATCCAGCTTGGAGAGAGAGAGAGACCGATCCGAACCCTTGGGGTTTGTCCCTAAAAACAGACCCAGCCCATCAGAGGTGTGTTTCTCCGTCAGGGATAAATTCACAGACTTGTGAAATTCTGCTCCTACTTCGCTCCTCACCACACCTTCACCTTCACCCACAAGTTCGAACAAGATTTACATTTTCAGGTAAGCTGGAAAGGAATTCCAGAATTCTTTGCTGCTGAGTTACAGCATATCTGTGATTTTAGACTTTATACCAGGGGCTCAACTCCAGCTTGGTACTTTTCAGCAGATGCTGTGTGCTCGCTCTGGAAATGTCTTTAAACATTACATTTTTTTTTGTTCGCTAATTCCTCACCACATATCAAGCATACAGGTAAACCTGCATCGTTGACACTGAAAGCAAATTAATCTGTCCACGCAGAATTAAACTCTATGGTCCTCTCAGACTTTTCTTTTTGGGGATTTATCCCTCGTTAACTTTACCGAGGCCGGGGGTCGGACACTATAGATTAGCGACCTGCAGGGAAGAGCGCAGGGCCGTAATAGGATTAGACGCATATTTGAGTTGACGAAAATATGCTGCTTCACGTGACCGAGCTCCTTTCTCACTGTGTCTCTGAACGAGTGAGGCATGAAACCGGAAATACGACTCCGAAAAGGATGTAGTTAGCAGACCAATCACAGCCTTGTGGGCTACGTGAGGCTGGCGGAGCTTTGTCTATAGTTAGAGAAATTGGGCGAAGCACGTAAGAAGAGATACATGAGCACGTAATAGACACGCAATGGCTCTCGCGCTTGCGGGTCCCTGAAAACGCAGAAGCATGCGCCAGCCTTTAGTTCTCCTGTATAAGATCCATGTATTTGACTGTTCTCCATCTTCACTCTGAGATCCCTGTGACTCTCTGTGTTGATCCTTTCTACAGAAAGCCCCTATTAACATACACGTAGATAACGTTGGTGTTCCAGCCCCTTGTATTTCCAGATTTCCATCACAGACATTTTGCTTAATTCTCTCTTTTCAAAAGGTTTAAGATCATTGGCAATAGTTGCAGTAAATATACAAATATGCAGCTGTTGATATAACAAATAGTTGACGGCACCATCCAGATTAAAGGGATAGTTCACCCCCAGAGTACTTTTACTTCTGCAGTAACAACATTTATTAATCAGTTAGTAAATGCAACAGTCTATAATCCTCAATAGAGTTTATTAGATAACAAGATGTTATAGGATTTCTGGGCATGTTGATTTCTAATTGGTGAATGTAATGTTGATAATATTTTGCAGAGTGATGGCGGAATGGAGGCAGACCTGGAAGACTCTGTTCCTCCTCAGCCTCCTCAGCTTCAGTGCAGCGTTGGGTAAGAGACATTTCATCAGAAAGAATGAGGAAGAGGTAACATGATCCAGAGCAGAGGGACAGAATGTTCCTGTTAAAAGATGAGGGAACGTTTCCTTCTGTGAGCAGCTCTGTAAAGATGTGTAGGTTATTTGTGTGTTTGTATGTGTGTATCTAGAACATCTTTAATGCACGTCAACATATTTCCAGGCACAGCGAGTCAGTCCGAACAACGATCACTCAGAGAAATTATTGAATCCATTGAACATTCATGATTGTTATTAATTTGAGTGGGCAACAATATTTTATACCAGAAATAGGAGATTTTCTAAAATAATGTTGGGGATGATTAAATGTTGTTTGTACTTTCCAGAGGTGAGAGATGAAGAGTGGGAGGAGCTCGGACCGGACATCGCTGCACTGCACCGTCTGAGGAACCTGCCTGAACACATGTTTCATGAAAGGCTCCAGGAGTCTGCTCTACAAAGGTTTGTCAACTCTCCCCCCCCATCGTCATAGTTTTGAGTAGATGATGAGGGGATTTCATTTCTAGCCTTTAAGACCAGCATCGACATTCATGATGTACGTGATCAATATCAGACTCTGTAACTTTATCCCCCACACACAAGCGGAATAGATAATGCACTACAAAGATTTGATAATTGTTTTAAATGTTGTGACACTGTTTAGTGGTGTTTTTATATATTTATTGTTGAATCTTTATTTCATTGACAGCGACACTGGAGACAGACGGGACAGAGAGGGGACAGAGAGAATGGACATGACCTCCGTCAAAGAGCCGAAGCTGGACTCAAACATGAACTCCGCCCTGAAACATGGTGTCCGTGTAGCCAGGTGACCACTGCAGCTTGCCCACGAGTTCATTCATTATAATAAAAGTAGATTTACCATTATTATTCACTTTGATCCTTTTAATGATTCCAATGAGTAGGACTGTGAAATGTTTTCTTGCTCAAATGTCCTGAAATCACTTTCTTGTCCATTGCTGCAGCTCCTCTTTCAGCCACTGTCCTTAACACTTGGCTTCAGCTCCTGTCTCTTTAAGACCCTCCTGCTGCTGTGATTGGTCAACCGCTTTCATCCCGTGAAGGACTTGCTAACCTCCTTTCGCTGTCCTGGTTCTTTTTTACATGACATCACGATAATACAGAAATATTGTCTGGAGCTTCAGCAGCTGAGAAATCAATCATAAACCTCAGAGTAGACGTTAAATAAAAGTTGTCATGGATGTTTCTGTCATTTCAGTTCATATCTCACTGATTTTTTGAAGTGTTTCTGATCAGTTTGGTTTTCTTCGTTATTTGATGATATGAAAACAGGCTGAGACATGATGATTGACAGCTGAGGCTGACTCCTGATTGGTCGATAAACACAAATGAGGTGTTCCTCCTCTTAAATCAGAGACAAAGGAACTTTTCACATGGGTTAGGGTTAGCCATGTGAATCTTAATCGAATTTCATGAGATTGTCGCTGAGCCCTCTATGGCATGAACATGCTGATCTTCTTTCAGGGCGGATATTGACCGAACCCCAATGAGTTTGCTGGATGGTCTTCAGGACTGTGAGAACGTCACCGCCTGCATCATTCAAAGGAACCAGGTCGGTGGGTTTTACAAGAAAGTGGGAAACAGCACTGAGTTTAAAAGAACTGAAATCAATCTGTCTGTTTTGACTTATTTTCTAGAACTTTGAAACCTTCTTGGACGGTTTTGAGGAACAGAAGATACAAGATCGGCTGCTCAGTGCATCTGAGATCTCACACAGCTACAGTCAAAAACTTCTGGTCATGACCGACGAAGACAAGTCAACAGAAGACAGAGTCCAACAGGAATACAGCCTGGATCCTCATTACTCAGTGATAGTCAGCAAGGACTGTCTGTACGATGAGTCCTGTTGCCCTGAAGCAGACGGCTACACCGTAGTGCAAATATTTGGAAGTGTTTCAGAAGATAGACAAAGTGTATCTGGGCTTTCTGGTTCATCTCTTGCGGAGCTTATGTTCAGACCTTCACTGAAAGGATCTCCAGTGTTCTCCCTTAATGAAAGCACGTCCACACACTTCCAGCAAAACTTCATGCGCTTTTTTCACATCCGTGGAATCAAAGCAGTCTTAGAAACCAACCAGAAGAATCACCAGCTGTACCAGGTCATGGATCAACCCGGCTCCGTTTCCAGCTACAGAATTCCAAAAAGACCAGTTGATCACACCACCCAGTACGACCACCAGCAGATCATCATTATGGAATCTGATCCTGTGGTCAGAAAAGCTGCAACGTTTCTTTATGAGAAGCATCCAGAGGTGAGCTCTGTCTACAT
The DNA here is from genome assembly GCA_038501795.1 of Pseudopleuronectes americanus. Classification (NCBI taxonomy): domain Eukaryota; kingdom Metazoa; phylum Chordata; class Actinopteri; order Pleuronectiformes; family Pleuronectidae; genus Pseudopleuronectes; species Pseudopleuronectes americanus. The sequence continues at coordinate 38,843 of JBAMIH010000042.1, read as the reverse complement.
TCTTGATGAAAACCAAAGACCCAAACTGATCCATGGGGCCTCTGAGCCTCTGTCAGAGGACAGCAGACTGGTGCTGGTCGGTCATGGGAGGAAAGACAATTCAGGAGAAATGAGATTGTCTGGGTACGGAGCCCAAGATGTGGCCAAAGTAATTCAGAGGACCTCCAGAGTCAGTGATAAGATCAAAACAACAAGTGTGGTGTCATGTGAGGTCGGATCCGATAAAGTCTTCATCCAAACCCTGCTGACAGAGCTTCGTAAGAGCAGCATTGAGACAGAGCTGCACCTGAGGAATGCTGTGACCCAGGTCCAGCACACGGGACAGAAAATTACTCAAGAAATCTCTCCAGACGGAGTGAAGTGGCGTCACAAAGACGACAGCACGAAGGTGGTGGCAAACCTTGATAGAAACGGAGACGCCATTATTAGAAATGAGCCTGGCAGCAAAGGAGAGGCAGTGTTTACCAATGAAAGGAACTTTCTGATGGACAAGCGTAAATCAAAGCCGGTTTCGAGCAACAAAGACAAACTTCCAAATGAGCCGAGGAGATTTATTCCCCAGAATGAAGACTTTAAGATGTTAAGTGATGGCTTATATGAGGTTGAGGCTCTGACATGGGGATTATTTCATGCTGATCAGCCCCTTCCAGAAAAGGTCAATTTCCAAAACTTGAAACAGTTAGAGAAGCATTTTTTGATTGGGAAAAAGGTCAGAGATAATAATAATAAGGAGAAAATGACTTGGATAAAGGACCAGACCGAACTAAAGAGCATTCTTTCCAAGAGTTATGAGATTAAATCAGGCAAAGATGTAAGAAGCATCATCCATCACTACGTAAAGACGGGAGAAGTTGTGCCCACATACCTGATGATCAATGACTGGATATTAGAAATTAATCCTCAAAATCTGTACGTTCATCCAGTTGGAAAAAAGCTTGACAACAATCAAATGGGAAATGAAGTCAAAATTAATGAAGTTAAGAGATGTGTTACCGAACAGATCGGCAAAGAAAGTTACAGCGAAATGAAAAGTCAAATTCTTAAAAAAGGTATTAGAAAGCAGACATATGTTAAATATGTGGAAGGTACTTTGAAGGGAGAGCACACAACTGTCCCAACTCTTTCCACTGAGGCCTGGTTCACCACATACTTCACAGCCTCAGTTATATCTGAATCTGCTAGAAATTTTCGGACATTTCCTCTGAGTCTCATGGCTCTGGATATGGTACAAAGCCCAAATACAAAGGAAGCTGGAGTGAATTTCTTTTTTGATGAACACCCAATGGCAACAGGAGGGAGTTGGATTGAAACACTCCTTCGTGGATTCAGTGGCGCCACAACAGCGGATGTAAAGAAATTTGCAAAACTAAAGACAGTCCTAGAAAAAGAGCTCCGTCTGTACAACTTGTGGTTTGAGAATGGTGACCCAAGTGTTCTGCCTCGGATATTAGAGGTTGCAAATGAACACAAGGTCATTGAAAATAATTCCCCTGAACAAGAGACCATAATAAAAGATTACAAGAGTTTTGAATCAAAAGTAGACAGAGTTTTGAATCAACCATCTGGCTCCTTAGGAGGATACGCTGACGGCCACGTAACATCACAAGACTTAAAATCTGCCTCAGAGTTGGAAAACTCCTTCAAACTGGAATCCTATTATTCAAGGGCATCTGCGTCATTAGCTGAAGAAATCCACAGCCGGCTGAAGGAGAAATATGGTGAAACTCTGGCGGGACTGCATCTCAAGGAAGGTAGTGACCGAATAGAAAAGGGACAGTTCATATGTGAGCTGCTAACGAAGGATACTGATGCTAAACCTGTTGAATTCAGGTTTGAGTTATCTCCAGAGAGTCTACGCCACAATGAGAATGTGTTCAAGGGCCTTGACACAGCAGCTCAGGACATGGAGGGTTTCAAACCCCAACACCCAACCAACAAGTATGTAGAGCACACTGGAACTGCTGTCGGCTCACTGGGCCTCCTGCTGGGCATGAATGGAGCTCTTAATGCTTTTGAACAGGGTGACATTAAAGATGGTGTAGTGGGAGCTTTGCAAACAGCTCATGGAGTCACAGGTATGACGATGTCTCTTATTGCGAGACGAGCTCTGACTTCAGAGACAAGAATCGCCAGAGCTGCAGCAACGATCATGAGAAGTCCTGGAATGAAGGGCACCATGACAGCTCTACCAATAGTGGGGATTGGATTTGGGATATACAGTCTGGTACAAGATATAGAGAGGGGGGGTGCACTGGGGGCGATTGATGGTGTCTTGGATGCTAGTATGGTTGTGTTGGATGTTGTTGGACTTGTTCAGCCTGAACTGGAACCTTTTATCATACCTATAACTCTGGCTCTATCAGTGCTTCGGATGGTCTCTGATGATATTTATATGGGCGTAGAGCATGAACTCAACAGTCTCCCCACGGACGCTGGACTTCTGGATAAACTGGGGGCTGTTGTTGTTGGCTTTGTGAAGGGTCTTCTCCATTTTGCAATTCAAGTGGCTAGTGTGTTTTACAATTGGCATTATGATGAAATTGAGGAGGGTAAAAGACTTGTTGAGCAGATATCAGACTATAAACAATATTACACAGTTATAACGGAACACGATGGAGCGACTGCTGTTGATTTTACTAGCGGCAGCTCCTCTTGGAATGGAGGAGGCATTGACTTCAGTCTGGCTGATCATGGTCAGTCTCATTTCTGCATGAACTACTTTGTATCTAGTGATGAGACTTCTGAGAAAAAGTGTTGGAACATTAACACACAAGGAAGCAATGATATCATTCTTGGCCTGGGAGAGTCACATGAATTACAGTATAAGACACTACAAAAGAAAGTACTCTGGTTCATACCAGCTGGCTCTGTGACGGTGGTTTCTGGTTATGAAGCGGTGTCAAATTCAAGATATGGAATATACAAAGGAAACAGAGATTCAAATCGCTTTTTTGCAGTTGACAAATCAGAGGACGAGCGAGTGATGGAGCTGATGTTGACTTACTACTACCAGCTCTATGGGGAACCAGGTGATGACATATTCTTCCTCGGTCCTCAGAGAAGTTACGTCGAAGGCGCTGGTGGAAACGACACATACATCATTCCTGTCAACGGCGGTAAAACAATCATTAACAACTACGATCCATCTAAAGCTCTGGACACTCTTCACTTCACTGTTCACTACAGTCACATCTCTGTGTCTAAATCTGGGAACGACGTTGTGTTGATGTATGAGTGCAACCACACTGTGACCATTCAAAACTGGTTTTCAGGAGAACTGTATCGTCACATGAACATGATGTCAGGAGACGGAGTCTTATTCGAGATTTCCTCCACTGTGGTTTCTTCTGTTCGGCTGGTGGCCAGAGGAATTAACAAGATGTTTCTGAAATATGGTGAATATGTGAACGCATCACAGCCACTTTTACAGAGCGTCACAAACATCTTTGGCTCTCAGTTTGATGATCTGCTCATTGGAAATGCAGAGAAGAACCTCATGGATGGAGGAGGAGGTAGAGATCATCTGACTGGTGGTGAAGGAGGAGACATCTACATGGTGAAAGGTAGAAATCATTCTTCAGTGATGATTGAAAATTACTCCAAAGACAATGAAACAGACATGGTCCTAATAGAAGCAGATCTAAAGACTTGTAGAGTCACAGTACGAGGGTATGATGTCGTTCTGACAGCTTCACATGCGACTACAGACATTAAAGTGACTTTACTGAACTGGTTCCGATCACCGAACGACAGACACTTGTTCTTCATCACCAACGACATGATCTCTTTCACAATCTCAGCTCACAAGGAGGATTGTCTGCATGCTCACAGATTCACCAGCTGCATAAAAAGCTTCAGTATTGATTACAGCAGGTCCACATCTCCTCTGCTGGTGGACCTCGAGGAGTCTGAGGCGTATGAAAGTGTGACAGAGGTCCGTGGGTCAGACTTTTCTGATGTGATCAGAGGGAACAAAGAGCACAACGTGTTCCTCCCAGGAGGAGGTGATGATATCCTTCAGGGTAGAGGAGGTGAGGACTGGTACGTTATCACTCCAGGCCAAGGAACTAAAAACATCAGCAACTTCTCACCAGATCTAGTCCTGGACATTCTCTTCATTAAAGACCAATATCAGAGTATAACATGTACTTGTGATTTATCCAACATCATCATCTCTGTGTCTGGCAGAGAAAATGTTGTTTTGAACTCCTGGTTTGAGTCAAAGTATCATCAGCACCTGCAGATCAAGACCAGCGATGGAATAACAGCTGGACTGAGTTCGAACATCAGCAGCTGTGACGACATTAAGACTTTAATGTTCCCCATTACTGTTGATTACAGAAACCAGACACCTGAAGCACTTTCCCAGAAAGATCAGGGAGGAGAAGATCCAGAGTGTTTCATATATAGAAGCAGGAACTCAAAGGAGAGGCTCTTCTGTGGCCTCCATGGCAAAGTGATGGTAATGGATGAAGTTGACTCAGTGAAAGAAATGTTTGGCTCGGCAGGGTTTCGACATCATAGTTGGGAACAGGAAGGACAATCTGCTTGATCCTTCCACTGGGGGGGCACTGATGTCTGGAGGTGAAGGAGAAGACACTTACATCATCAAACAGGGATACGGAGACAACCTAATGATCGATAACTTTGCAAACGACCAGAAAATAGACACTGTGTTGATTGACATGGATTTTGTCGCTGGCGGCCAAGTTACCCTGTACTCATCATCAATAGGAGATCTGAAGGTGACAATCACAACAAAAGGGGAACAATTCAAATTCACACTGATCGGCTACAATGACAGTAACCAAAACCAGCACCTGGAGTTTCAGAGCTCTGACGGCGTCCTTTTTAAATTGAAATCACTGAACTCAACTGCAGAAGTTCCTTTATTCCAGACTGAGGCTTTCAAAGTGACTCTGCCACCGTCGCAGTCCGACTGTCGCTTCGACCTCGGCTCTTGGCAAAATTTGTCAAAGGTCCACACAGTGCAAGGCTGCCCCTCCCAGTCCAATGACATCCTAGGTAACGATGAAGACAACGCGCTTATTGGTGGGTGGAAGGACGACACCTTGGAAGGAGGCCAAGGAGATGACACACTGATAGGTGGAAATGGAACCGATATCCTGATTGGTGGGTTAGGAGACGATACTCTGTATGGCGAGGATGGAGACGACACAATGATGGGAAACTCTGGCAGCGACGTCTTCATTCCTGGACCTGGAGCAGATCTCATAGACGGAGGTCCTGGCAGAGACACAGTTCTGTACCGGGGGGATCATGTAAAGGGTCGAGGAGTCTACGTCAACCTGCTCACTGGACAAGGTCTCTACGCTGATGCCGAAGGGGACGTGTTGAAGGACGTGGAGACTGTGATTGGCACCATCTACTCTGACATCTTGGTGTCTGGTTACGAAAGTTCCCTTCTCAAAGGTTCGGATGGCAACGACATCTTGGTGTCCACTGGTGGTGATTACCTGGTGGGAGGAGATGGAAGTGACATTTACATGTTGGCTTTCCAGAGCGGCTCAGTCACCATCGACAACTGTGCAAAAGACAACGCCACAGATGTTCTGTTCTTAGGATCACGGTCACCACTGGCGTTCGACTGCCGGATCCTCTCTGACAGAGTCATCCTGTCTTTCTCTTCATTAGACCAAACAGCTGTTAAGATTTCACTGGAAGGCTGGATCAGTGAGGAGAGCGCCTGTGGTCACCTGGTGCTGGTTTCCTCAGGGCTCCAGATGTCAGTGGATGAGCTGTTACAGGAGTGTCAGTTCAAACACGACAGACAAGTTGTGCTCATCATGGTTTTTGTAATTATGATTTGTGGGTTATGGTTAGGGTTGATGTGTTATTTTAGTTATTTACTCTTGTCATGTTTAACTAAGTAGGACAAATGGTTCAATATATTCAGAGACACTGGTTAAGAGGCTGTGAGTGATTGACTATAAGCTTCAATCTGCTGTTGCTGATTTTAACTCCTGATACTGTTCAGAACAAATTACCTATAGTTTTGGTGGTTAAGTCTCATCCTGAAATCCAAAGTTGATCAGATTTCCTGGTGAGAGGGTCAGGCACGATGACAAACACTTTTTTATGAAGAATTTATGCTTTTAAATGACTTATACATTTGATTGATGTATTGGGCTGTCACTGGTATGTGGAGGTTTTCTGAGCGACACATGGAGGAAGAGAAACTGGAAACTCTGAATTCGGCAGGCGGCTAATAATTATTTTCTGAAATAAGTAAGTCACAACTGAATTTTCCAGACTTCTATAATGGGTTTAAATTAATTTGTTTGATCAGACAAATACTTCAAAGCTCAAAAATATCCTATCATTAATCTATGCAAAGAAAGAGAAGGGCATCAAGCTTCCTCTTTGTGAGTGTTAACTATAGAAGAATAGGCTAGTTACACTAGTTATACTAGTTGCATCTTCAAGCTACTATATGTAAGTTGTTGCTGTCACCACACGGTGAGTTAGTATAAACAGCCGTTAACTTACCAATCAGAAGAATCAAACCAGAGGAGGAAACTACAGCCGTGTTTATATATCAGCTTCTTTTATTTGTTCTATATCCAGAACTCTGTTCTAATGTTGTCTTTTCAAAGTAAAGGTATGACAATCATTGCATGTGTACTTGATTGATTCTGATGAATAAATATATTATATTAAATATGGTTTTGTCTTTGTTGTGCGAGTGAAGTAAAAGTGAAGCGGCAGGAAACAAAGTTTTCAAAACAAAATAATAATGTACATAATGTTGGCGCCTTAGTCCAACCAGGTTTCATTTCTGAGAGAAACTTCCTCACACTGATGTTTTATTACAATCATTAAAAATAAATAAATACTATATACAACCAATAGCTTATATACAATACCACATTCCCCTGCACCTCTGGAGCTGATGTCAGACGGAAGACAGACAAGAAGGACACACAGGGGAGACGTCCGAATCCATCAGCAAATTTATGAAGATATGACTCAAAATATGTCTCTGATTTTTCTTTTACTGAGAAGATATTTTTAAAAACACTCAAACAGACACTTAGCTTCACTTTATATGTTATGTTGACCAACTCAACATTTCGGTCTCTTGTGTCTCTTACTAGTGTCTGTTCAACTGTCAACTACCTCTGTCTCTGCTGACGTCTATGAGGACTTTATTAAACTAGTACTATTAGGTTTAGTATATTAGTAGTTATTTATATTATATACTTACACTTTTAAACTGTCCTCTACAGTTCATCATGTGTCCTCTGCAGTTCATCATGTGTCCTCTGCAGTTCATCATGTGTCCTCTGCAGTTCATCATGTGTCCTCTGCAGTTCATCATGTGTCCTCTACAGTTCATCATGTGTCCTCTACAGTTCATCATGTGTCCTCTGCAGTTCATCATGTGTCCTCTACAGTTCATCATGTGTCCTCTACAGTTCATCATGTGTCCTCTGCAGTTCATCATGTGTCCTCTGCAGTTCATCATGTGTCCTCTACAGTTCATCATGTGTCCTCTACAGTTCATCATGTGTCCTCTACAGTTCATCATGTGTCCTCTACAGTTCATCATGTGTCCTCTACAGTTCATCATGTGTCCTCTACAGTTCATCATGTGTCCTCTGCAGTTCATCATGTGTCCTCTACAGTTCATCATGTGTCCTCTACAGTTCATCATGTGTCCTCTGCAGTTCATCATGTGTCCTCTGCAGTTCATCATGTGTCCTCTACAGTTAATCATGTGTCCTCTGCAGTTCATCATGTGTCCTCTGCAGTTCATCATGTGTCCTCTACAGTTCATCATGTGTCCTCTAGGATTCATCATGTGTCCTCTGCAGTTCATCATGTGTCCTCTACAGTTCATCATGTGTCCTCTGCAGTTCATCATGTGTCCTCTGCAGTTCATCATGTGTCCTCTGCAGTTCATCATGTGTCCTCTACAGTTCATCATGTGTCCTCTGCAGTTCATCATGTGTCCTCTACAGTTCATCATGTGTCCTCTGCAGTTCATCATGTGTCCTCTGCAGTTCATCATGTGTCCTCTACAGTTCATCATGTGTCCTCTGCAGTTCATCATGTGTCCTCTACAGTTCATCATGTGTCCTCTGCAGTTCATCATGTGTCCTCTGCAGTTCATCATGTGTCCTCTACAGTTCATCATGTGTCCTCTGCAGTTCATCATGTGTCCTCTACAGTTCATCATGTGTCCTCTGCAGTTCATCATGTGTCCTCTGCAGTTCATCATGTGTCCTCTACAGTTCATCATGTGTCCTCTGCAGTTCATCATGTGTCCTCTGCAGTTCATCATGTGTCCTCTGCAGTTCATCATGTGTCCTCTACAGTCTCCCGTGGTCGTTCCCGCTCCTACACACCGCCCTGCAGTACCCTGTCTGTCCACATGTTGTCGCTGGTGCGCTAGCTGAGCGCCTCTGAAATGCCCGGATGTTGTGGTAGCTAGCCCCTTCAGTGAATCGGCTAACCGCTGCGACGCTGCTGTTCGTGCCGCATCGGGGACTTTCGACCTTTTCTCCTCCCCCGGTTCACACAGGCTGCTTTTTAACGTCGGTAATTCGACATCGCTCGTTTATCATGACAGAAGCTGACTGAAGGGCTCGTGAAGTTTAGGTCTTATTGATTCTCCAGCCGGTTTGGCGGGACTCGATCGGGTTAACAATACGACGAGCTAAGGGCTAAAGCAGCTAGCGCCACAGGCCAGTCTGTTTTTTTCCAGGTAGCTAACACAGCTAGCTTAGCAGCTGTCATGGAAGACAAATCTTTCACTAAAGAACTAGACCAATGGATCGAACAGCTAAACGAGTGTAAGCAGCTCTCGGAGAACCAGGTCCGGACGCTCTGCGAGAAGGTAAGTGGCTCACACCGGGTTCGGTCCGTGTCGGGCGGCCTCGCTCTCAGTGGGGCCTGGATTGCGAAAGCGGCTCCGACTAATTCCTGGAATGAGGTTAGGGCAAGGCGGCTATCTTCGCCCTGTTTCGATCGTTCATCCTGCGGCTCTGTGTTCCACAGCCCCGCGGTCAGAGCCGGATCCACATCCATGTTCCCACCCGAAAATTCGTGTTAATGTTCTGACCGAGCCCCCGGTACGGTTCTGATGGAAACGGTTTATCCGGCGACCGTCGTCTCTGAGAGGCCGAAACTTCGCGTCCCTTACATCATTACCAGCAAGTAGTCGGAGCCCATTTCAGTGCTCGTTGATTAACACGGATCATCGCAGGACTGGGCGAGTGTTTGATTCTGCGGCTTTATTCATATTTGTGTTTTCTACGTAAAAACATAGAATTAAGTGGATGTGATGATTCGCGCCTCGTCGCTTTCACGGGGAACGGATGTGTCGAGTCTCAGGTTTCAGGCGTCACCTCGGGTTGCACCAGAAAACCAGTCGGTCTGAAACTGATGTATCACAACACTGATCCTGCACCGACACATCACACAACCGACCGGGACACACAACACTGATCCTGCACCGACACACAACCGACTGGGACACACAACACTGATCCTGCACCGACACATCACACAACCGACCGGGACACACAACACTGATCCTGCACCGACACATCACACAACCGACCGGGACACACAACACTGATCCTGCACCGACACACAACCGACTGGGACACACAACACTGATCCTGCACCGACACATCACACAACCGACCGGGACACACAACACTGATCCTGCACCGACACATCACACAACCGACCGGGACACACAACACTGATCCTGCACCGACACACAACCGACTGGGACACACAACACTGATCCTGCACAGACGCATCACACAACCGACCGGGACACACAACACTGATCCTGCACCGACACATCACACAACCGACCGGGACACACAACACTGATCCTGCACCGACACATCACACAACCGACCGGGACACACAACACTGATCCTGCACCGACACACAACCGACTGGGACACACAACACTGATCCTGCACAGACGCATCACACAACCGACCGGGACACACAACACTGATCCTGCACCAACACACAACCGACTGGGACACACAACACTGATCCTGCACAGACGCATCACACAACCGACCGGGACACACAACACTGATCCTGCACAGACACATCACACAACCGACCGGGACACACAACACTGATCCTGCACCGACACACAACCGACTGGGACACACAACACTGATCCTGCACAGACACATCACACAACCGACCGGGACACACAACACTGATCCTGCACCGACACACAACCGACTGGGACACACAACACTGATCCTGCACAGACACATCACACAACCGACCGGGACACACAACACTGATCCTGCACCGACACACAACCGACTGGGACACACAACACTGATCCTGCACAGACACATCACACAACCGACCGGGACACACAACACTGATCCTGCACCGACACACAACCGACTGGGACACACAACACTGATCCTGCACCGACACATCACACAACCGACTGGGACACACAACACAGATCCTGCACCGACCCACTAGGTACCGACCGGGACACACAACACTGATCCTGCACCGACACATCACACAACCGACCGGGACACACAACACTGATCCTGCACCGACACACAACCGACTGGGACACACAACACTGATCCTGCACCGACCCACTAGGTACCGACCGGGACACACAACACTGATTCTTTATGATGGACAAAAGTCAAATCATGTGAGATCATGTCCTCTGAAAATGGCTGGATATGTACCTAAGTGTGTGTTTGTGTGTATGTTTGTTTGCATGCACTATGCAGGAAGTGTTTATCATTCTCTGCTCATCAAGTTTAAAACTCCAAGTTTCTTCACTAACAAGAATAACATTGAAATGTGAAGTGTTAATTGTCCATAATCATTTTTATATAATTTCTCTCCATATAAAACTGGACTCATTCAGACTGAACTCTATGAGACAATGAGAACAAGTCATTTGAAGATGTCACATTTAGCTCTGATATATTTCTACAAATCTTTTGTTTCATTGACTCAATAAGAGATAAATTGAAAAAGATCATTTGTGATTATTCGTGTCGCTCTACCTGCACGTGAATTATTCTCTCCGAAGAAATAACAATTTGTTGATGTGGTTCAATATTGATGCTAAACAATTATCCTGAGTCATAAGTTCATGTCTTTAAAGTTCGATGTGAAGAAATGATGTCATGGTCATTTTATTGAATCACTATTGAATCCAGCTCTGATCTCAGACGTGTGCTGGTGTCTTCATCAGTTATTCATCTGCCACTTTATATTTTTGGTCCAGTAAGTGTCTGAGATGTTGAGATATTGACTTTGCAGAGTCAGAGGTGGCGTCTTCAAATGTTTCAACTGAAAGTGTCCCGGGTGCAGATTGTGATGTGTGAAGCTGAACTGTGTCGTTTACCATCGACTCCTTGATTCATCGTCTAGTTGAGTTTGTGTTGGTTTCTCCACGAGCTGATCGACAGAAAAATGAGCAAATCTTCCATAAATCATTTTCTCGTTTTATACAAAAATAATTTGAAGACGTCACATTTTAAAATGAAATTTCAAAGATTTAAAAAAAAGAATCTCCAGTGAATAACAACCAATGATAAAACAGAAGCAGATGTGAAATTTGCAGTCGCCTATTGAAACCTTTTAATAAATGAAATCAATGTGACTCGTGTTTTGAACGAGCGTTGAAGGATTTCCCCAGAGGCCGAGACTTAAAAAAGTTGTATTTCTTATTTAGTAAGATACAATAAATATAAACAAGTTTCTTCCACTGATGCAGCCGCTGCAGTTTTTCTTTGTAATCATCTCTGACTGTAACTAACCTCAGACGATTCTTCTGATTAACTGGTGGAATGTGACGGAGGAGACATATTCACTCATCATAGCCTGAATACAAGAACATTTTATTAGTTTTTATTCGACCTCACGACTTCTCACTTTAATTTGACATAAAAGTCTTTAAAAGAGATCAGTCATCTCATAATGAATGTGTGTCTCTGTCTTCTCTGCAGGCCAAGGAGATCCTGACCAAGGAGTCCAACGTGCAGGAGGTGAGATTCACACACGTCTTGTTCGGGACTGAACCACAGAAACATGGAACCCTGATTCAAATTCAGTTTTATAGGAATAATTTGCTGAAACAACATTAGATGCACAAACTCGTACACGAGCAGAGAAACAACAGGACGCCTCTGCTCAGACGAACTTACAGCAGAAAATAAACTAGAACATTTATCTCCTGGTGAAAGATTCTCTGAAAACAACACATCACCTACTTCTGAATTTCACTGCAAACACACTTTGAAACACCACCTAGCTGAAATATCCATGTCCATATACCATTAAAATTGTAAAAGGAAACAGTCAGAAATATGGATCCGTCCAGAAGCAGCTTTGGAGAAACAGAGTCTGGACCTTTGAGTTCAGAAGAGTTTACCTTCAACAGAAGCTTCATCTCAGGAGAACTGTGAACAGGTCAGTGTTAAGTTCAATCTGTAATGATGCTGTCCTCCCCAGGTGCGATGCCCGGTGACGGTGTGTGGCGATGTCCACGGTCAGTTCCACGACCTGATGGAGCTGTTTAAGATCGGAGGCAAGTCTCCTGACACCAACTACCTGTTCATGGGGGACTACGTGGATAGAGGCTACTACTCCGTGGAGACGGTCACGCTGCTCGTCACGTTAAAGGTCAGCACCCCCCCTCGGTCGGAATCTAGTAGATGATGCTTTCAGTGTGAACAGAGATCATTACTGATAAAGAGCCCGTCATGTGTACATAGGTTCTTTTCAGTTTAAGATATAAAGGAATCCGTGGGGATGAAGCCTGAAGCTCCGGTCGCCACAGAACCGCTGCTGGTCTCCTTCTGAATTTAAAGTATACCAGCAGCACGTTCAGATGTTGATCTCAGTTGGTTCCTTCCTGTCTAAAAATGATCGTAATTGAATTTGCTCAGACAGAAGAGAACCAATACAGTTATGTATTATGATCTTTCCAGATCAATAAAGTTGTTCCATTCATTTTGTCCCATTGAATCACTGCTCAGGCTGCGACTGTTGTCTTTAATTCTGAGTAATGTTACGGCCTCAGTGTTTGACCTGTCACCATTCAGTTGAGTTACGTTTAGGGTCCAGAGTTAATAAAACAGTGAGTAGAGGGCGTTCGTCCTCCCTCCAGAAGGTCGGGGGTTCATTCCCAGGCCTTCCCATCTGCTTGCTGAAGGGTCCTTGGGCAAGATCCTGAACCCTGAATTGTCCCTAATAGATATCAGAAGTCTCTCTTCAGCTAAAGGAAGTTTCACTTAGTTCTGTGATTGGTTGCTGAAATTAGAAACTGGAGGATTCAACCAATCAGAAAGGTTCAGAAATAAACTCCTGGAGATTAAAGTAGATCCGTGTCCCTGTGGAAACGTAGAGTTCCTCCAAAGGTTCCTAGCTCCTGCAGTAGAAACAGAGCAAGGAAATTAGTTTCACAGTGAGGTAAAAGTGTACATATATATTTTATATATACTAATGTATAAAGTACTAAATAAATAAATGAACATAATAAAATACAGCATCAGATCAATGATAATAATATTATACATAATTAATGGCTTTGGACTTTTTTAATCATCTGTTTCTGGTCAAAATGTAAATATTTGTCGTTCCAGATTTTTATTGGTTTCTTTTGTTGTGTGTTGTCATTCAGGTTCGTTTCCAGGAGCGAATCACCATCCTGCGAGGGAACCACGAGTCGCGGCAGATCACGCAGGTCTACGGCTTCTATGATGAGTGTCTGAGGAAGTACGGCAACGCCAACGTCTGGAAGTACTTCACTGACCTGTTCGACTACCTGCCGCTCACTGCGCTGGTTGACGGACAGGTAAACGATGACCTCATCTTGTTTTTGTATTGCGATGTGTTTCCTCTCAGACAGGAGTTTCCACGGTGTGAGGTCACGGCTCAATGCGACGTCCTGAATCTGAGTAACAAGCATCTTGATGAAATCTCATCTGAGAAGCAGACGACAGGAAGAAAAAAGAAAACCTCAGCAGATAAATTATGATCTCTTGTGATTTTGTTTCAGATCTTCTGTCTCCATGGAGGTTTGTCTCCGTCCATTGACACTCTGGATCACATACGAGCTCTGGACCGCCTGCAGGAGGTCCCACATGAGGTACACACTCTCTGAGCCTCTGGTTCCTGCTGAAAACAGGAAACAGAGTTTTGTTATCGTGCATTTGTTGGGGACTGTTTTCATCCACTGAGGGATTCATACGGTTCTTTGCTGCTCTAAAAACAACACTTCCCAGTGGCAGCACAGTAGGGCTGGACAATATGGAGATACACAATATATGTCTCGATATTTTGAAATCTCCTCTAAATCACAGTACAAATGTTAAATTCATAAAAGTCCACAGGAAGTGGCGGAGCTAGCGGACGATAGCATTTCCAACAGTCCCTGAATGCACCTCGTCGGTGTCGTCCACCTTGTTTCAAGTTCAATATACATGTCAGGCCTTCTGATCCCAGAGCAGCTGAGAGGAAACGCTGTGGTTTCACTGCTCGTTTCTACTGTTCACTGACCAGCTGCAGCACAAACACACAAACAAGCCTCACACGTTCATCATTCACAGAGTATGAACAATCTGTCAATATCCGTCTGTGAACACGTCAACTCGCTGGGACTCTTCTCTCTCTCCATGCCCCAACAGTACAACACAACTTCTGGTTTGTAGTCATCAAGACTTTAAGTTAGACTATTGCATTGTGTAATCTGACTTTAAAGACGAGCTCCCGTCTGAGCAGGCATCTCCAGGGCTCTGAGTGATTTCTGCTGTTTCCCTCTCAGGGCCCGATGTGTGACCTGCTGTGGTCGGACCCTGACGACCGCGGTGGGTGGGGCATCTCCCCCCGAGGTGCCGGTTACACCTTTGGACAGGACATCTCTGAAACCTTCAACCACGCCAACGGCCTCACCCTGGTGTCCCGTGCCCATCAGCTGGTCATGGAGGTAACACACACACACACACACACACACACACACACACACACACACACACACACACACTAGACTGCTCAGAGACAGTCGGACCAAACTCAATAAAACAAACCAAATGGTTGTTAAGTCGAATTGAGAAGCAAACCAATATTAAACTGAACTTCTCTTCAAATGTGACTTTCACTGTTGGAGACGCGACACACACACACACACACACACACACACACACACACACACACACACAGGACATAACTGTTTGTATTTTTACAGCAACTTTTGAATTAGTTTATTTCTTATAAAATGAACTGAAGATGGAATTTACCCTCAGGTCCTTATGAGATTTTTCTCACACGACAACATTTTTGATAACTATCCAGTTGTGACTAAGCTACAGTCGGAGTCTAAGTCGTCTGTGAGACTTGATGTAAAAACAACAAATGATCTGAAAGGTTGTTCTCTGGAGCGTAGTCGAGAACAGATGGAAACACACTCGTATCTGAGGCTGAGTGTGTTTGAGTCAAGTCGGCACAGACGCTCACACAAGTGGACTGAAGGACCCACAAAAACCAGTGTCTCCATGGTAACATGATGGAGGTACACGGGTACAGTTCTGCTCCGTGGCTATTTCTGGAGCAGCTTCACTCCAGGTCGAGATTCTTCACATGAGACCAGAGCCTGAGAGAATCTTTACATGAACACCTGAAGAGAAACACACAGCGTCAGAGCCTCTGGAAACCGCCGGGGATGATGGATGGATGGAATGATGGATGATGGACGAATGAGGAATGGATGATGGATGGATGGAATGATGGATGATGGACGAATGAGGAATGGATGATGGATGGATGAATGGATTGATAGATGATAGAGGATGGATGATGGATATTTAATCATTTGGAAATGATTGACGGGTTGATACACAGCTGATATCTCAAGTCTGTATTTAGGGGATTTCAGAAAATGTTGACCAGTTTTCACTTGAACTCAAAGATGAACAGATTATATTTCAGAGGTCAAAGGTCACAGTGACCTGTCTACATGTTTGTGGAGACAAACAACCACCGGACGTTAATTCAAGTTGTTTGTTTGTGACGTTCAGGGCTACAACTGGGGTCACGATAAGAACGTGGTGACCATCTTCAGTGCTCCTAACTACTGCTACCGCTGTGGAAACCAGGCGGCCATCATGGAGCTGGATGACACTCTGAAATACTCTTTGTAAGTAAATGATGCAGGCGGAGCTGTTTCCGTTCAGATTCAGACTCTCACACGTGTTCATGTAGTTCAGAGGCAGTTCCATTCAACATGACAACAGTCGTGAACAAACTTTAATCACCTCCTCTTTCTTTTACCTGTTAATCTTTGACCTCGACAATAACTGAAAACTTTCTGCCTCCTCAGCCTTCAGTTTGACCCCGCCCCCCGTCGTGGCGAGCCCCACGTGACCAGACGCACTCCTGACTACTTCCTGTGAATGTCCAAAGCCGTCCCTGTCAATCATCCACGAAGCTCCACCCCCACCCCCCCACCCCCTCATTTTGGATGGAAAGATATTAATGATGATACTGTACCAGGGAGAGTAGAACCAAACGATTGGCTGACGAATCCAGATTTTAACAGAGAGAAACGTAACGAGCGGCGCCCTCTACTGTCGTGTCTTCAGTATGCTGTCATTAAAAACAACACGTTCAACGATGATGATCTACTTTCTTCTTTTGTTTCTTACATGTTTGAAAACGAGATAATAAAACTACCAACGTGGACCAAATGTGCCATATTCTGATCCTTCTACACAACGCAGGCTTCTTTTCTGTTCTGTTTGTTCTTCTGTTTGTTTCTGTTGTTTTTTTTAGACCAGCTCTAAATCCCGACCGCCCTGACGTCCCTCCACTCATCACGTCACATGGCATAAACAGTTTGTGCTTTTTTTCTGTTGCGAGATCATTTTAAAAAAGGAGGAGAAAAAAAGAAAAGTTTGCTTCAAGTAGTACAGCTGTGAGTTTTAGCTGTCCAGGCTGCAGCCGGTCGTCATCTCAGCAAGTATATTACTGTAATTTGAATAAAGACAACAGACGTATGAAATAAAATGTCCTATTGACAAACTACTGAGCTGCGTCAGTGTCGTCTCTTCAGGTTTTGAGCTCGTTCCAGAAACAAACTTCTCTGAAGAAGAAGCAGCGGATGGAACAACGGGAAAAGTTCCAGAACATTTCAGGAACTTGTTCAGGTTTCAGGTCTGAATCAATGTGGATTTTGGAACAGATGTTATAATTTAACATTTGAAGTCTTCAGAATGTATTTAAATAAGTTAAATGTTTTACTTTGCATCAGGCACATATATTATAAACAGTGTGTAATGATGAAGGTTCGCTGAGTTTCAGTCTTGGTTTCTGCTCTGATGTTTTATCACTGAAATAAAAACCTGAGGCTGATTTTAAACTACTGGTTTCAACCTGGAAAAAACTAACTGGAAACCAGTCCTGTGAAAACAGAACTGCCTGTAACTTATTCACTGATACTCCAGGCCTGTTGCTATAGTGAAGCTTGTCCCACACGTGTCCACAAGGCGGTGCTGTTTGACACTAACCGTCAGAGGCTGTTGAACAAAATGGAGGACATGACGAACAGGGTTGAGTCAGCCAGTGAGTCAATCCAAGATTCACGCTGCAGCTCCAGGATTCTTCAGTAAGACGATCTTCTCTGTTATAAAGTTAGATTTATTTTAATATTTAGCACCAAAAACAAAACAGAAGAAACGTGTGACAGGTTCATCCTCTTATAAAAAATTACAACTGGACATTTGTATTTTTCAGAGAATTTTATTATAGATAAAACTCAACAATCGCAATAATCTAAGGATGGACAAACTTCAGAATAAACTTTAAACCCTGCCTTTGATTTATTCTTAGAGACCCGAGAGAGAAAGTCCGAATAAATAAATATGATCACGTGTCACTGATTATTTTTCATTATCAAGATTGTAATATACTGTTGGTCACATTTATTTATTCCGACTTTCTTTATATATATATATATATATATATATATATATATATGTATATAAAGAAAGTATATATATATATATATGATGAATGTACAGAAACTAGAAGCAGAAATGTGAAGTTTTTTAACAGATCTCATATGTTGCCTGAACTATTGCGAGAGCTTCCGGGAAGTGGTCAACAACAGTCCGCTTCCGTGTTAGCTGCCTAGCAGGCTAACTGTAGGCTAACTGTAAGCTAACTGTAAGCTAACTGTAAGCTAACTGTAAGCTAACTGTAAGCTACGACCCGGCGGACCTCAGGTCTCAGGTTTGTGTTTTTGATGTTTAAGATCAGTTTAGATCCTGAGTTCGGTCCCTGCCTGGAAACCACATCTCGTCTGTTTGTTAGCTGTGTTTAGCTCCTCAGCTAACTAGCTCCGGAAGCTACAAACATTAGCTTGCCTGTGAGAGAGGACCCCTGAGATCATGTTTTATTTCACTGCTTCTGACTTGAATTAAACTGGAACAGACACTGACACCTTCTGTGGTTCTATTTATTATATGGCTTTTATATAACAAGTTATTATATTATCTAAACTCTCCACATTGTTTAATTTGACTGTATATAAAGATGATCAGTGACTGTATATAAAGATGATCAGTGACTGTATATAAAGAGGATCAGTGACTGTATATAAAGATATGACATCTATAAATGAAATGTGATTGTTTAACCTAAAGATATGTTGTATCTGAAAATGAATGTGTTTCCTCTTCCACAGTTTGTTAACGGCTGCACGTCAGAGCTGATTCCATGAGGATGGGGATGAAGATGAAGATGAAGATGAGGATGAGGATGAGGATGAGGATGAAGATGGGGATGAAGGAGGGGCTTCAGTCTGTCCTCTGACTGCCTGTATGGAGGATGTGGTTCTTCATTATCAGTCTGGATCAGTGGAGGAGCTCAGCTCTCTGCTCCAGAGGACAGAGAAGCTTCTGGAGTGTTTCCCCTGTCGGCCTCCTCCGCTCTTCACGCCCTGGTTCCCCTCAGACCACCGCCCCCCCATCAGACCAGCCAAACCAGCTCCTGTCATCACCTGCACAGGAGGTTCTCTGGGGTCCGACAGCAGGCCGCACACAACAGGGAACCAGACACAAAAGACTAAATGTACTGGCTTTGTTTCTAAAAAACAACACAATCACACAACTTCAGAGACGACAGGAAGTCCCCCTAAAAAGTCACCGAGGGGAAACGGTGTCTTCTGCATTTCAGAAACTCTGAATCATCTCCAACCAGAGAGAGGAGTCACCGGACTGTCGCCCCCAAAACTGCCACCGGAGGACACACATGGCGTCCCCGTCACAGACAGACATGGCGTCCCCGTCACAGACAGACATGGCGTCCCCGTCACAGACAGACATGGCGTCCCCGTCACAGACGCCGTGGTCAAACGCTCTTGGAGCGTGTTCACCCGGCGAGGAGTCTTTCCACAGAGCTGCCACTCGCTGTCCAAACAGTTTGACCACATGGTGTCTGTCCACAGGCTCCACCCCCGTCAGAGAGCCAAGTGGGTGATCAGGGGGAACAACTGTGGGTCGGGCCGGGACATCGAACAGGTCAGCAGAAACAGAATGAAGGAATAGAATCATTAACAGCAGCTTATCATGAATTATTGATCCCATGATTAAATATTTAGCAGCTTATTGAATCAGTTGTGAACACACACAGCCGAGCTGAGGCTGTTGTCAGGTGTGTGTTCTCTAACAAGCTCTGCACATTAAAGAGCGTCTTGATGATGGCGCCAGATGAACTGTTGTTTTTTGTCCGTAAAGATTTTCACTCAGAACCCAGTCAGCCTCATGGTGGCGCTAGATTAAAAACTTCTCACTCAGCAGTTTTCTTTGTTGTCACAGCTTCTTCTGTTGTGTCCCTGACGTCCCAGTGAGGGTTTCCTTCAGGGGACCATGACCATGATTCTCCAGTCGGTTCTTCTCCCCTCTCATCACCTGAGGAACCGACTCAGCATCAAGTTTAATTAACTGAAAATTATTTGGCTTCTGTTTTATGATTTGATGGCATGACAGAAAACTTTTCCTGATAAAATAATCTGCAGATGAATATTAATGAAGTAGATCAGAAGTAACGCTGCTGTTTCTGTTTTGTGTAAAGTTTCATTCAAACTACAAAAACTACCTTTTCTTATTATAACAATTTTTTTTTGGTTTATTTTAATTGGCTGAACGTCAGAAACTGAGCTAGTAAATAATAAACCGCTTTTTCTTTTTCTTTCCTTCATCGGTTAAACCTGCTTCTTTGCCCCGCGCAGGTGTGGCGGACTCTGAGCCGGAGCGTCCGGAGTGGCGAGCTGCCAACGTGCAACGCCAACATCCAGAGGGACCTGGCGGAGGTCTGGGTGTTCTGCGACGTGCTCTGCTCCGAGCAGGTGGGACGTTTCCTGAAGGCCGAGCTGCAGCTGTCAGGACGGATCCTTCTGTGGGTTCACCAGCGAGGGAACGTCTTCAGCTTGTAGAACAACTAGCAACAGACTCCGGGTTTTACACCTTTACAGGTTTTTAACAGTGAAAACACTTGAATGTAAAAGTCATGATGTTGACCTGGAGCTCCAGGTTCTTCTCCATGTTTGCATGATGCTTATTGATCGATCGGAAACCTGCATCAGGTGGTCACACTCTGTCCTGGTTACTATGGGAACGAACTCTACTACAATATCCACTATTTTTAACTCTTTAACGTTCACACTCACATGACTTTCAACCAGTAGAGACGACATCCTCAGCACTACACTGTGCGTTTAGAGCTCATCCCTGTAGCTATGGTAACGCCTGGCGTCCACCTCTCAGGAGCTGATGAAGACGGAGTGGACGAGTGTCCGTCTGTGTTTGTGTCTTCTGCTTTGAGTCTGTATGAGACGGCCTCTGAATTCTCAGGACTTTTACTGATGTTTTATGAGAATTTACTTGATGAATGAACCGAACATGAAATGAAGCCACAGACAAGTGAAATCCAGCTGATTGTGTTTTTAAATTCACTGGATAGAACAGGTGACTTTGTCGTCATGCTCTGTTGTAAATAAAGGTTTGATATTTGTAAGAAGCGCCTGTGGTTGTGGTGCGGGGTGTACAGTGGTGCATGTGATGTGCAGTTTGTTCTGGAAAAGCAGCAGCTGGAGTCACATGACACACACACACACACACACACAAACACACACACACAAAGACACGGCCATTTTAAAACACTGATGCTCGTTTGAACACAGCATGAATACAGTACACCCCCATCACTCTCACTCACACACACACACACACCTTCACACTCTGTTGCCATGGTAATGCATGGCAATGTAGGTCAGCGGATGTGACGTCAGGGCCCTGCCCCCCCCGGCGGTCTGATCTCTTTAATCCACGTTAACGCTTCAAATGACCGACCCAAAAAAATGAAATGTGTGAAAGTTGAATATTTCCACTTTGAAGAGGGAGTTTTAGTCTGAAATCAGCGTCACGTGGTCTCTGCTGTTGTGGAATCCACATTCATTTAACAGTGCATTATAGGTCTTTTATTTTGAAAGGTACCCGGAACTTGTCAATACCACTGGTTTATGCAGTTATATAAGAGACATTGTAAAATAAAATATGTAATTAAAGAGGAAACATTAGATTAAAATCTATAGTTATCTTAATAGTATACTTGCTTAGGTCAAAAGTGGACCTTTACTTAGAGTGGTGTTTTATTTTGACAGTTGACAGCGGAAGTGCTGATGATGTCGCTAGCTTCTCGCCGCTAACACACATCTGATCCACGAGAGTCGTCTCCGCGGAGATAATCGATCGATCATCGATTAATCACCCGAGGATCGGTTCGTGTGAGCAGCTGGACGCGGCGCGTGCTCGCTGGTCCGTGATGGCGCCGCTGGTTTCCTCCGCTGGACCAGTTTCCTGCTGACGGACCGAGACAGGGTGAGCTAACGGCTACAAGCTAACAGGCTAAGCTAGCGCTGGAGGATTCTGTGTTTTATGAATTTCTCCTGATTCTGATCCAAACTTCATCTTGAACGTGAAGATGGCGCTGGTTCTATTTACCGACGTGACCCGGAAACGGACCTGTAGCACCCAGCGCTGATCGTGTGTCATTGTGTATTTAAGACAAATCCAGTTCAAACTTGACACTTTGTGTGTTTGTCAAAGTTTTAACTTGTGAAAATCAGTGTAGATCATAAAATGTCACATTCATACAGGTTTTCATCTTTGTGTATTTCTTCTGAAATCCTGTAGATTGAGTTGAACTGCGTTGTTAAAGTCGCTCTGTCCAACATGTTGAATAATGGATATATGTATTGTTTATTCTGACGATGTAATTATATAATTATTTGATGCAATTAATTATGGATTTATTGGTGATTAATCATTGTTAGTAGCAGCTCTATAACTTCAAATCCTATTCTCTGTTAATTATTCTGAAGTCTGAATCTGCTGGTACATTTTTCAGTTCATAAATACTTTGTAATTGTTGATGTCTTCATATGTTTTTATTTATCAGGTCGTTTGTCAGGGAAATTAACCTCCAACAGTTTTCCTTGTTGCTTTATTTATTGTAAGTAAATTAACGACTCTGTCAGAAGTCGCTTCATCTGTTCTTCGATGTTTTCAACATTTAACAGATCACATGATCAATTCATAATTAACAAACGAGCTGATCAGATATAGAAAATAAGAGTTAGTTTCAGCTCAAGAACAAAGATTTGAACATGTCGTCTTGGACTCAAATTATATATATATATATATATACATATACATTTCATATGAACGTGTAATAGAGGCCTGTCATTCTCCAAATCCACTTTTTTTGAGGGTAGATGTAGTGGGAGTGTAAGCAAAGTGAGGGGGGGTTTCTGGGTTCTTATGAAAACCAACATTTAAAACAGTAAATAGAAGAACACAAAAACTAAGTAAACCGAAGGAAAGTGTGTGTGTTTGTGTGTGTGTGTCTGTGTGTGTGTCCATGTCCTTGTGTCCCCCACAAACCCAACTCAGTTCAGTTCAACAGATTAAACATGAGATAATATGTTCCGGTCAGCATATAAATATATCTTGACTTTAAAAATTGAAACGAAGACGATATTTAATGCAAGTGACAAATAATATAGTAAAATAATAACAGGATTAAATGGCATCAGATGTGTTATTAGACCCAGCGTCTGTGTGAAGTTTGACCATGTGATGAACTGGTTCAGGCAGACCCCACATTGGGTCTGGTTCTCCAGGTTCCTTCCAGGTAATGAGCCGTCGTCAGCGCTGCTCATTGTGGGAACTGATGGTTTCTCTATCAATGTAAAAGTCTCGACCTCACTATCAGTGTGAATCAGCCGCGTCTTGGAGGAAACTGACGTGTGAGAACCTGGTTTGTACAGAGACAGGAAACCAGCAGAGTTCTCATCTCCCTGATCAGAGCGTTCACCTGTTGCTCCAAACCTCGATCTGTTCAGGTTCATGTTGATCTGTTCAGTCTGTATTTAATTCTGTAGAGAACAGACTAACAATGTAATGATCCAGTTGCATCAAAACCTCTGTGTACTTGTTACCATCGGCTCAGGCAGATAGACCTCAGTATGGTTTCAGCTGCGGCTGTGCAAGTTCCTGCCCGGGCCATGTAGACCTCAGCAGGAAGTCCCAGCCCTGAATCAGGTCCAGTTCAGACCTGCTGCTAACATCCGTCCTCAGAGATCTGATAACAAGTGTTCAGCTTTGAGTTCATGTGTTTGTTCATCCTTGTCGTCTTGTTAAAGCTTCGCCCTCCCTCTTGTCTCTCAGGTGGATCCGTCTCCTCGCCAGATGTGGCCACTACCTCTGCTCAGACTCCTGTTCATGAAGGGAAAGGATGCGTTGATCGAGCGGCTGTGGCTCGGCCTGGAGGGATGACAGGACTCTAGCAGACATGGAGACCGGGGAGACGAGACGCACACACAGCTGCAAACACCAGATTTACAAAGTCTAGATTTTCCATTGCATTAGTTTCCCTTAGGTTGAGGGTAAACACTATTTTTTATATTTTTTTATATTTAGAGCTAGTTTTGTTATTTTTTCCAAAGCCATTCACACTCAGAGGGCAGGATGAGCTCGGAGGGTTTTCAGTACCGAGCGCTGTACGACTACAAGAAGGAGCGGGAGGAGGACATCGACCTGCATGTGGGAGACATGCTGCTGGTCAGTAAGGGAGCGCTGCTCGCCCTCGGCTGCAGCAACGGAGCCGAAGAACGACCGTCGGAGATGGGATGGCTGCCGGGCTTCAATGAGACCACTCAGGTTAGACCCTGTTCAGTTGGTTGGGCCTGTAGATGTGAACCAAACACAGGCAAAGGGCCGATACTTAAATAAATTAAAAATCAAGAATCCATTTTTCTGTAAACAACTACCGTTAACCAGCTTTGGGGGGGCCCAACGTTCCAACGAATCATCGACGAGTAAATTCGTCAGCAACTATTATTGTAATGGATTTTTGTGGACTGCGTTGATTAATCGTGAACCGCTCGCCTCTAACTTGTCTCTCCCTCGACCTCAGGAAAAAGGCGACTTCCCAGGTACATATGTGGAGTTTGTCGGTAGAAAGAGGATGTCCCCGCCCACACCAAAGCCCCGCCCACAGAGACCGCCATCTGCAGCGTCGGTGAGGACGGACTCGGAGTCTGAGGGTGAGTCAAGCTCCACTCACACGTCTGGATCTGTGATCTACTCCCCCTGCTGGACGGTTTATTGATTGAATTAGACCAACATAATAGCAGCTACCTTTACACTTGTGAAATCCACATATGTTATTTCTCTGGTGTTGTATATTGTTGGTGGTTTTCCTTGCATGTGCAGCTGGTAAAGGTTTTTGGGAAATGGAAAATGGAGAGAGAGAGAGCGGTAGGATTTCATTTTGTCCATTTAAGCTTCATGTTCAGCCTGAAACCAGCTGAGTGTGACTCACACTTCAATTTCCTTCAGCTGCTTCCTCGTCAGGAGCTCACACACACACACACATCACACACACACACACACACACACACACCACACACACACACACACACACACACATAGTCTTTATCTAATTTCCTGGAGATTTACACAAACGTTAACCAGCGACTCAATCATCATCTTTTTATTTAATGGTGGTTTTGTCTCCAGTTGGACAAACTGTCCCCTGTAGAGCGTCTTCAGGTTTCTCCTTGGACAGAAACATGGAGTCGAGTAAGATGCACTTTGTTCTTCATGTGCAGCCTGAACTGAAACCACCAGATGGAAAACACATTAAAGAAAACCTCAGAACAGCATGAGTACATTAAAAGCTTTGAGTTTACACACACACACAGACACACACTCACACAGCTGGTGTTAAATCAGGGTTGTGGTTGCTGACTGAACAGATCACAGCTCTGTGCTGCTGCCACCAGCCTTTACCAGAGAAGTGTGCGTGTGCGTGTGCGTTTGCGTGTGTGTGTCTGTGTAGGAGTTTCTGTTACTAAGCAACCAACTGCAGAGAACACAATCTGCTTCCTGTTTGCATCACATGACCAGTGACCTGTGTTAAAGTGGACAGAGATGGAAACACTAAACAGATCCAGACTCTAAGTTTAGTTTCTGTTAGATTTTTTTTACAGTTTATTTGAGCTTTAGTTGTTTTTTCTGTCAGTTTTGGCGGAAGCTTTAAAAACTACATTACCCATGAGCCTCAGCGGCTGTTGCTGGCGTGAAGTCAGCCTGAGACTCAGCTAGTTTGACCTTTAACAACAGAATTATCCTCTTTGATTGGATGTTTGTGTGTGAAATGCATCCTGGGAGTTGTAGTTCACTGTTTTCTCTCTTCAGGCTTCGTGTTGCCCGACCTCCCGGAGCAGTTTGGCCCCCCCGACACGGTGCCCCCCCTCCTCGGCAGACTGATGGAGGCCATCGAGACCAAAGGTACCAGAGTCACACATGTAACCATGAATAACCAGTTCCTCTGAGGGAGTGCTGCTGGTTCCACTGATGTGATCAACAACTGGAGCACTTCCTGTCTGTGACGTCATCTGATTGTGTTTTTAATTTGTTCGTAGTTCTCTCTACTTTTTAAAAGAGCCGAAGTCGATGTGCTTTCCCTTCAGCTGTAAACTTTGTAGCAGGATGAATGAGGACAGTGAATTGAACTTGATGTGTTGCTGCAGGTGTGGACTGTCCCGGTGTGTATCGCAGTGTGAGCGGTGGAGGGGTGGACACCCGGCAGCTGGCAGACGCTGGTGAGGACTCGTTTGAGTTATAAATCAATAATCAGAGAATTCAGCCTGAAACCTGAATGTGTGTAATGAGAAGTAGAAGGTGACGGGAAAGTTTCTGCATCTGAACAAAATGCTGGAAGAACTGCTCGTTGCTCTAGATTCTCTGTTACACCAGGATCTGAATAAGTAAAGAACTTTGAAGAGTTGTGATTAAATGTCCTTCTGGATTCATCTCCAGCCTCATTCTGACCGTGTGACTGATCCATTTAACTGGGGTGTGTTTGTTTTCAGACCTGGAGCAGCTGGAGGTGTCGTCCCTGTGTGACGGGGTGGTCCGCTTCCTGCTGGACCTCCCTGGTCCGGTCCTCCCCCCCTCTCTTCAGGCTGATATGATCCATGCAGTGCAGGGTCAGCCCCTCGCTCCTCCTCACCTCACCATTCTGACAAACTCTAGTTTTGTGGTTGGACAGACATTTGTTCACAGTTCCGCTCCCTGTTCTGTCTGCAGAGGTCGAGGACCCAGAGGAATGTGCCCAGGTGCTGCGGGGCGTGGCCAGTTCGCCGGCCTGCCCCCCCCAGTACGGCCTGACCCTGCTCAGTGTGGTCCGACACCTCGCACGTCTCTGTTTACACACATCCACAAACCAGCTGCTTCCTCGGAACCTGGCTGAGAGCTTCAATCCACTGATGTTCAGACAGACTGCAAGGTCAGTGACACGCACACACACACACACACACACACACACACACACACACACACACACACACACACACACACACACACACACACACACACACACAGTGATAGTGTGAGTCCTCCAGAGACGCTCAAAATGAAGTCTTGTGTTTGAACCATTGAAATCCGATTTAATGTGTGTGTGATGTTGATGTCTCTTTGGGTTCAGGTCTGACTCAGGTGTGGATCCTCTGGTTCAGGTCCTGGAGGTTCTGATCAGCAGCGAGCTCAACATGAACCAGGCTGCACCAGGTAACACGCACACACACACACACACACCACACACACACACACACACACACACACACACACACACACACACCCTTCTGACAGTCTCCTGCTGCTGCTTCATATGAGAAACACTAACTACAGAGATTGGCTCAGAGCGAGGACCCCCCCCCCAGTCTAAGCAGTCTAAGCTCCTCTACTGGATGTTGTCAGTTCCTCATGTCCCCCTGGACGAGACTGTCACAAGTCGCAGCTGTTTCTCAATTTGATGTCAAACACTGGTCATGAGACCAGGACACAGCTCTGCCTTCTTTTTATCTGTGTGGACATGTGACCCATAGTGTGGTGCACAGAATCAATACGATTCCAGCTCAGTTAATCAAAGTGATGATTGGCAGGTGAATCCATAATGAAGAGGTCTGATTTGTCCCCGTCAGCGCTCGGTCACTTCCAGTCGCTCTGAGTGAAGCCGTCAGGAGATCGATCAGTCGCTCTATCGATCAGTCGCTCTATCGATCAGTCGCTCTATCGATCAGTCGCTCTATCGATCAGTCGCTCTATCGTTCAGTCGCTCTATCGTTCATTCGCTCTATCGTTCAGTCGCTCTATCGTTCATTCGCTCTATTGTTCAGTCGCTCTATCGATCAGTCGCTCTATCGTTCAGTCGCTCTATCGATCAGTCGCTCTATCGTTCAGTCGCTCTATCGATCAGTCGCTCTATCGTTCAGTCGCTCTATCGTTCATTCGCTCTATTGTTCAGTCGCTCTACCGATCAGTCGCTCTATCAATCAGTCGCTCTACCGATCAGTCGCTCTATTGTTCAGTCGCTCTACCGATCAGTCGCTCTATCGTTCAGTCGCTCTATCGATCAGTCGCTCTATTGTTCAGTCGCTCTATCGATTAGTCGCTCTATCGATCAGTCGCTCTATCGTTCAGTCGCTCTATCGATCAGTCGCTCTATCGTTCAGTCGCTCTATCGATCAGTCGCTCTATTGTTCAGTCGCTCTACCGATCAGTCGCTCTATCAATCAGTCGCTCTACCGATCAGTCGCTCTATCGTTCAGTCGCTCTACCGATCAGTCGCTCTATTGTTCAGTCGCTCTACCGATCAGTCGCTCTATCGTTCAGTCGCTCTATCGATCAGTCGCTCTATCATTCAGTCGCTTTATCGTTCAGTCGCTCTATCGCTCTATCGTTCAGTCGCTCGCTCAGACTGAGCGGCGGCTGGAACGATGACATCATCCATCCAGCGAGTGAGAGATGCAGCAGAAGAGGGGAGGGGAGGGGGTGTGCTGCCTCGGTGATATCACTGCCATCGCAGGATTGGCTGGGGGCAATGGTGATGTCACACATCTCCAAGCTGCTCTCCTGAGCTTTGAACTGAGAATGAGGGAGGGAGAGAGAGAGAGAGAGAGGGAGAGAGGGAGAGAGAGAGGGAGAGGGAGAGGGAGAGAGGGAGAGAGAGAGAGGGAGAGAGAGAGAGGGAGGGAGAGAGAGAGAGGGAGAGAGAGAGAGAGAGAGAGAGAGGACTGAAGACGAAGCTGCCTTCACACTAATGGACTCGGCGTTTCTAAGGACGTTCTCTCCTCTGAAGCTGAGTCTGATGAAGGTGTAAAAGCTGAAGAGAGGAACAAACCCTGCAGCTTTTCAGTGCTGATGGAGTGAGTCGTAAAAATCCAAGGAAGAGAAGGAATCCCCGGCTCAGGGAGGATCATGTAGCCCGGACCTGTTTCCCTCCACATGACGTCAGTGTTTCAGAGACAGGGCAGCAGCGCTCAGCTGGAGACCGGACATCATGACATCCAGAGCAGAGGCGTCAGTTCGCCCCTGAGGTGGCGTGGAGGCGGGCAAAGGTTTAGAGACCGCCATGGAGCGAGAGAGGGGAGGCAGGGCCGAGGGCGAGCCGCTGAGGGGAGGGCGAGAGAAGATCCTCTGCTACATCAACATGCAGAGTCCAGGTAGGAGCTCAGACCTGCACCGAGAGGGGACGGACACCTGGAGGCGCTCTGACTCAGAACAAAGACCTGGACCACGTTGAGTTCTGATGTTTGTAAAATGTCTTTAAACCAATGTTGTACGTCTGAGTGGACACACACACACACACACACACACACAGATGACAGTGTGTGTCCCAGTGTGCTCAGCAAACATCACATTTAGAGTTCTTGATATTTTTCATCAGTTAACTTCTCCATCAACAGTTTAGAGGATTTAGTTTGTTTGTCATATGTTCATGTGTAAACTTTAGAGAATCACAGTTTGAATGTGTTTCTCTCTCGGGGTTAATTCATTCAAACACATCATGAGGATCCTCATCATCAGTTACTGGACTCAAATATAAATGCAGCAGCAGATTGTCTGTGTCTCACTCGTTAACAACAACAAGCAGACGTTGGGAATTTTGAAATCGTGTTTCATCGTAGACATCAGGAGAATCTTCACAGATATTCTTCTCTATAATATCAAACACGGCCACACTAGAAGATTAGAAAATAAAAGGATATAATTCATATTTTTGCTCCAGAAGCAGAAGCATGGTGTCACGTCTGTCATGTGACCTCATGGGAAGCAGATGCACAAACATGCTCACTGTCTGTGTCTTTCAGCTTTACCTCCCAAACCAGTGAAGTCATCGACTCCAGCAGCTCCCAGTAGTTTCAACAACAGTATGGCTCTGCAGGACGCTGAGTGGTACTGGGGAGACATTTCCAGGTAACACACACACGTCAGTGGATCAGGGCTACGAGCCAGAATCAATTAGTCCAAGTATGAAATATGTGAGTTCTCTCAGGAGCTTCATCCATTGAGCTAGCTGATTAGCATGCTAACTTCAGGAGAAGTTTCACCTGTTTTCTCATCTGGAGGACGTGTGAGAACCCTGACGACTGAAATGCTTGTGTGACATGAACAGTTATTATGTTTACTAATTTTAATTCTACGGATGTAAAAAAATAAGATTTAAACTACCATAATATTTATTGTGTATTATCTTAAAAAAAGGTAAGTTGCAGTGTGTATTTAAACTTGTCAACTCATGAACCTGTTGAAGAGGAGAATATTTAGTCACCCATCTTTAGGTTTTACACACTGAGAGGAGGAAGTGTGTACGTGCTGTCCGCTGGTTGTGCTTCATGTGTGTGTCTGTGTGTGTCTGTGTGTGTGCTTTGAAGGGAGGAGGTGAACGAGAAGCTGAGGGACACTGCTGACGGTACATTTCTGGTGCGAGATGCCTCCACTAAGATGCACGGAGATTACACTCTGACTCTGAGGTAAACTACACAAACACACCTCACACAGGAAGACACATGTCAACAACTGTATCGAAACACATCTCCAGTGGAACGTCCCTCTCACAGCTGACGGCTCCGTCCTCACCTCCAGGTCCTTGGAGACAAACTTCACAAAGTCCAACCCTGGTGTTTTCTCTTCTCTGCAGGAAAGGAGGCAACAACAAACTGATCAAAATCTTTCACCGCGATGGGAAGTACGGCTTCTCCGACCCGCTGACCTTCAGCTCGGTGGTGGAGCTGATCAACCATTACCGCCACGAGTCTCTGGCCCAGTACAACCCCAAACTGGACGTCAAGCTGCTCTACCCCGTCTCCAAACACCAGCAGGTGCGGTTCCATCTCCACGGATCAAGTGACTGCTGGTTTGTCGGTTGTGGAGTCGTCTGATTGGACGTTGTTGTTGTTGTTGTTGTTGTTCAGGACCAGGTGGTGAAGGAGGACAGTATTGAAGCTGTGGGCAAGAAGCTGCACGAGTATCACCTGCAGTACCAGGAGAAGAACCGAGAGTACGACCGGCTGTATGAAGAGTACACCAGAACCTCACAGGTACACGGCGCGGCTACACTACAGCCACTAGGGCGGCGCACTGTCCTGTAACATCTGCTAACACTGGGGAGGTTTATGACCTATTCTGCAACCAGCCACCAGGGGGCGATCCAGATGATCTGGCTTCACTTTATGGAGCCAATGTGTCGTCCATCTTTATTCACTGTCTGTTCCACCGCATTTAGTTTTTCTTGAAGACATTGTTGCAGTAACAAGGAAACAACACAAGGTGGAGCCTCCACCACGCACACACGCCCACACACACACAGAGGCATGCTGGGAAATGTAGTTCCAACCGAACGTTTGCCGTTTTTAAGACGAATATGTTTGTAATAAAACATTTCAAACCCGTTTTTGTCAATGGGATGAAACAACATTTCTTCTTCGTGTTTTGTTGGTAAATGAGAGAAACTACAACTCCCATCAGCCCCACAATGGAAACGAGTCGGTAACCTCTCGTGTTCTTACTGTGTTGGTTTTGTTATTCTGTTCATATGAATATTCATGTGTCAATAACCACAACAGACAGAACTCTGTCGGTCAGTTCCACCTTAAATATCTGATCATTGAAATTTATACCTTTCCTCTAACTCTGTTATTTCTCTCCTCATCATTTCCTGTCTTCTTTCTCGTTTTCTTACTCTCCTCTCTCCGTCCTCCATCCTCTTGCCACCCACCTCCACCACGTCCCGGCGCCCCCTGCAGGAGATCCAGATGAAGAGAACGGCCATCGAGGCGTTCAACGAGACCATAAAGATCTTCGAGGAGCAGTGTCAGACTCAGGAGCGCTTCAGTAAGGAGTACATCGAGAAGTTCCGTCGAGAAGGAAACGACAAGGAGATCCAGAGGTAGGCCGTCCCCGTGGCAACTGGGACACCAGACCTTCAGAACGCTCATGTGTATGAAGGAGTTCCCATAGCAACACCCCCCCCCCACACACACACACACACGGGAAAAAAAGACCTGTTCGTAAATTTAATCTGAAAATGGAAGAAAAAAGTTTGTTCAGATCGACAAGATACGTCAGAACAGCAGGAAGATGGAGGAATCTGTTCTCCTTCCTCTTTAAGATATTATTCCTCATCTCTTCTTCATCGTCTCATTTTTCTCCTTCTCCATCTTCTCCCACTCTTCTACTTTTTTTCCCTGCTCCTTTGTTTATAAGCTAAAACCTCTGGACGTCAATGACATCGTTCATCAGACAGTTTTGTCCATGAACTCATTCGTGTGATGTTGAGGAAACATTTTGACTTTATTAAATATTAAATCGTTTTTCTCACTGATGGTTGACGCTCGTTACCTGATAAGAGTAAAATATGCTTCCGTCACCACATGGAAGTTATTTCTTGTTCCTGTAATGTTCACCTGTCGGCTGGAAACACAACTTCCTGTTTCAGACTCATGATCAGAAGCTGCTTTTCTTTTAGGATCATGGAGAACTACGACAAGCTGAAGTCTCGGATCAGTGAGATCGTGGACAGTAAGCGCCACCTAGAGGTGGATCTGAAGAAACAGGCAGCTGACTACAGAGAGATCGACAAGAAGATGAACAGCATCAAACCGGATCTGATTCAGCTCCGCAAGACCAGGGACCAGTACCTGATGTACGTCACACTTAACACACACTCCAGTTTATCTTAATGTGAATATTCAAGTTATATTCAAATGTTTAATGACACATTCAAACTAGATTTGACTCCCAAGATGAGTTCCAACAGCTCTACTCCAGAAGGTCTAGACTCAGTGGATGAAGACATAAGTACACACAACCAAATCCAACACAGCTCTACAGTACAACCACAGTGAATCCACAGATCTCATCAGAGCAGTGCTGTTAGTTGTTGATGAGGAAGCAAGAAGCTCTTTGTGTGTGTGTGTGTGTGTAATCTATTTCCCTCTGATAGAACAATAATGATCTTTCTTTGGTTCTTTCCTCTAATGCTAGTTGTGTTTATTCTCGCTCCTCAGGTTGTAGTGTGTGACCTTTGACCTTTACATAGTGTTTGATTTGTCTCATTAAAGCTGCGTCTCGTGTGTTTGTTTTCAGGTGGCTGACGCAGAAGGGCGTTCGTCAGAGGAAACTCAACGAGTGGCTCGGCCTGAAAAATGAAACCACAGAAGAGTAAGTGTGTGTGGGGGGGGGGAGGATTTAAAGTTTTTTGAAGACAGTTCCTTTGTGCCCCCTGGAGGTAGCATGATGAATTTCACTGCTGCAGACAGTAACACAAACCAGTTGAACGTCTTCTATGTGCGAGATTTTTACGTTAAGCAGAAAAATACAGATGGATATTCAGTTATAGAAATGATGTGCGTCCATGACAACTCCCCGACAAACATGAATACACTGACGTCTGTATTCCAGCGTCTTTAACCTCGACTCTGCAGAACAAATGTTCCTCCCGTGTTTTCCCGCTCTGTGATTTCATTTCCTGGAGAATCCTCAAATGTCTGCCTCCTGTCCTCAGTGAGTACAGCATGGTGGAGGACGAGGAGGACCTCCCGCACCACGACGAGCGTCTGTGGCGTCTGGGAAACATCAACCGCACTCAAGCCGAGTCGCTGCTCCGAGGGAAGAGAGACGGAACCTTCCTGGTGCGAGACAGCAGCAAGCCGGGCTGCTACGCCTGCTCTGTGGTGTGAGTGTCCTCACGTGGACCTGGTGTCAGCAGATACACATACTGTCCAGTTGGTTATTATTATGTAATATGATCTTAATCAGGTCTTAGACACCTGCTTGTTTAGTTATGATGCATTTACTCGACAAACTCATGCAGTGGAACTTTGGACAAAACATGAATAAATACCAGAAAGCAGGTTGGACAAAGTCTATCTCAGTCCGTCGTGGTTAAGAGAACCTGAGAGAAGAACAAATATCCAGAGGCAGATTGGAGAAATACAACATTACACCACTAGAGGAAAGAAACACTCAAACAAAATAATACATGTTATTAATACAGCAACTTTCATAAATACAATGCAGCTCAAAGATATGAAATCCAATCCAGAAGAAAACATTAGCAACAAAACAGAATTCATGTTTCTTACTTCAAAATAAACTGTCTCTCTCTCACCCTCCCTCTCTCTCCCTCCCCCTCTCTCTCTCCCCTCCTCCTCTCTCTCCCCCCCCTTCTCCCTCCCTCCTCCCCTCCCCCCCCCCTCCTCTTCTCTCTCTCAGGTGTTTTTTTTTTGTTTTTGGTTTTTTTTGTTATGTTTGTTGTTTGTGTGTTGGAGTTAGTTTTTGTTTTTGTTTTTGTTGTTTTGTTTTTGGTTTCTCTTTGTTTGCCTTTGGATCTTAATTTGTTTTTGTTGTGTGTTCTTTTTGTTGTGTGTTAGTTGTTTACATCTTGATTTCTGTGTTTTCTGTTGGGTGTTTTTTTTGTTCTGTAGTGTTGTTTTTTCTGTGTGGTTTTTTTGTTCCTTTGTTGTTTTGTTGGATTTTGTGTTTTGTTTTCTTTATTGGTTTTGTGTGGGGTTGTGGGTTTTTTTGTGTTGTGTGAGGTTGTTGTTGTGGTTTTTTTCTCTTTGGTGCTCTTCCGCTGTTTTTTTTGTGTTTGTTTTGTTTTGTGTTTTTTGTTGTTTTTTTTTGTTTTTTTGTTTGTTTGTTTTTGTTTGTTTTTTTTTGTTTTTGTTTTTTTTGTTTTGTTTGTTTTTTTTTGTGTTTTTTTTTGTTGTTTGTTTTTGTGTTTTGTGTTTTTTGTTTTTTGTTGTTTTTGTTTTGTTTTTGTGTTTTTTGTTTTTGTGTGTGTTTTTTTGTGTTTTTTGTTTTGTTTTTTGGTTTTTTGTTTGTTTTTTTTGTTTGTTTTTGTTGTTTTTTTTGTTTTTTTGTTTTGTGTTTGTTTGTTTTTTGTTTTTTTTTGTTTTTGTTTTTGTTTTGTTGTTTTTTTGTTGTTGTTTTTGTTTTTTTTTGTTTTGTTTTTTGCTTGTGGAAGGAAGAGGTCAAAGCACTGACTGTCATCGCAACCATACGGAGCACCGGCTTCGGGCTTCGCGGAGCCCTACAACCTTCGTTCGGCTTTCTCCCTCGAGGAGTGGATGCTGCACTACGCCACACACGTCACTGAGTCCAGAACACTAACGACTCGCTCAACGTCCGTCTGGCGTGCTCCCGTCATACAAGCCAGCAGAGAAGCGCGGTGGACTGCATCGTTGACCAGCAGCCACACCTCACTTACCCCCCACCCCCCCCTACCCCCTCACACCCCATTACCCACACCCACACACAATGTACCATACCCATCCTCATCCATACCCCAAACATCAAACTCCTCTTCCTCTTCACAATCCTACTACAACACCATTCAAACAACCCACCCAACCTTATTATCATTACCACACCCCCTCCCAACCATACACTTCTCTCACACAATTACCAATCACTCATAAGTGGCATCATCACACCCATACCAACACAGATATAGACCCCAATCCATTAAATACAAACCCTACATCATGCCAACCATAAAACTACCTCTACTACAACCCAATCCCCCCACATCTCCAATCCACACCAACCCTTCTCCACACCTTATTATTTATTCACAACCCTCATATTGTGTTTGGTGTGAGAAATACCAACTGTCCTGTGTGTGTACGGTGCATCATCATATAATCCATTAAACCCCACCCTACGAGAGTAACATAACCACCCCCACTGTGTGTGTGTGTGTGTGTCATACACCTGTGTACACACCCATGGTGTGTGTGCAACATAAACCTCGTGGTGATGATATAACAAAAAACACCCCATACAACACCAATCACATGTTTGGGTCAGCCCAGTGCTGACGACACGTTGAGGCTGCTTGATGCAAATACCCACAAATCTACTCATCACAATCTTAAAACTCCCACATTTCATACATCTCTATTCCACCCAACAATTTTAAATATTATACATAAGATTTGTCAATTTGTCATAATGCAAAAAAACATGGGAGGAGGGAACATTAACACAATCCACAGCAACACATATTCCACCAAAGATCAATTCCTGTGTACACCTTGCCAACACCCCTCGACATATCTCGAAGCACCCTTTCGCACGCTCTCGCGCGCTCGCTTGTCATCACCGCCAAAGCGGCCCTTATTTTAATCACCCATTATCCCCCATGCGCGCGCTCGCTCGCTTCTCATCATTACTAATATTATATTTAATACTAATTCTCATTATTATGTCCCACCTATCCCCCCTTCTTATTCTCAAATCATATAATCATAATAATAATCATTATAATAATCATTCATCATAATCATAATTATAATCATCATAATTCATCATAATAATACATCAACACCCCCATTCCCATTTCCTATCTACCTCTCTCTCAACAACCCCACCCCCATATCTATACACCTCCCCACTATATAAACAACATCTATATAAACCACCCCCCCCCCCCTCCCCCCCCCTCCCCCCCCCCCACATATTAACATCATCCATAAATAACCTTAAACCAACTTCTATAACACTATACAAAACCCTTAATAAAACAAAAATCCTCTATACCTAAACCAATAAACATTAACACACAAACCCCCCAACTAACAAAACTACTCCACCATCCGTCACTATTATATCTTTAATTCTTCCATATCTACCAAATCAACCCACCCTCCCATTAACATACAAATTACCTTTTCTTCTGCGTGCTCTCGCAAGCAATGTGTGTTGCTCAGCAGAGACCACCGACGCTCCGTAATCTGATTAAATAAAATCTCGGAGTCAGTTCCTCATCGACGTGTTCTAAGCGCTATCGAGCACACTCGAGACGCGCGAGGATGTGAAGGACCCGCAATGTTATTGTCTGCGTGAGGAGAAGGGTATGTACATCTATGCAGAGAGAGCGATGGGGGTGGTGGGTGCTAGGGGATGTCGGTGTGGGGTGTGGACTGTGCATGAGGATTTCAGAGATTTATCAGGATTTCTGCCAGGGGTGAGGCGTGTGTTGGGGGCGCTGGGCAGCTGATCCAGGTGTTGGCACACCCTTCTCAAGCCCCTGAGATTGCGTGGTGGGGGTGGGTTGTGCTGAGTAGCCGTTGTGATATCTCTACTATCTGTGAGACGGGTCTGTGTGGCCGGTGGGGGGCTCTGTTTATTTTGTGTGGAGTGGTCACACATGCGGTAGCAGCTGGTGGAGGGGTGTGTGACAGACGAACACTCAGTTCAGGTTCAGAAAACTGTTGAATCTGTAACATCCAACAGAAAGTGATGAATAAAACACTTTGCACTGACATCCTGAAACATCTGTTTTCTTTAAATTGTTCTGGTTTTTGAGTGATTTCTTCAGACGTGTGGTTTATCATTCGATATATTGGTTTACGTTACGTTCATGGGATTAGTTACAATAAACAACAGTGCTGTGCAATAATAGATTAACCGTAATACCATAAAATAGTGGGCCTTACCACATTCAATCAATCTGGTTTTCAAATAAAATATTTAATATTCAAATTAAAAATATTAAAAATGTACTCTAATTTATTAAAGTTACCTCGGGGAACCACCTTTCAAAGGAAGGGATAAGAGCCAATTCATTGATTAAGTCTCAAGAAAGTACTAACTACAAATTTGGAACTCTGATTAACAGTTAAATGAATAACTACAACCAAAATTACTGTATAGATAGTTATCTAAGTTGAAGGATATAGAGTTCTTGACAGTGTAGAGGTTGGTGAAAGAAAAACATTTATGTTCAATATCTTTAGCTAGAAGATCAAGCAACTCAAAGTGCGGACACCGTGAGGTCCGGCTGCATGCATCTCCTGCTACAGGTCTCTCTGGTTGAGGGGGAAATGCTAAAACATTCTGGAATGTTGAAATACCCCTACGGAGAGCTGGGCACAGAAAAATGTGTCATGCGTCAGTGGATGAGAAGTATATGAGGCACAATGTGTTGTTGAGGATAAACTACATGTGTCATCAATGTCAGTGTCAGAGTCGGAGAGATGGGAAGCTAGGAAGCTGCTACCTCTTCATGTCAGTGGAGGATCAGAAGGTGACTTCATTCCCAAAGACTCCGGGTCGAATGGTATTCAGTCCCTTCCTAGGAGTGAAGAGGGAGTTAAACCTACACTATCGGAGGAGTTTGAATCGGAAAAAACAGAATCAGATTGGCTAAATAACTAATGTGAGGCTGCGCCCTCTAATCTAAGTTTTAACAATTCTTTCTTGTTTGAAAAGAGATCTGACTCTGCTGAGTGCAGGTCTTCTAAATAATGCAGAGCTTTCTTACTTGCATAAATATAACATAATTATACATTTTCGCCAACGGTACTCTGCCTCACACGGGGCACCATTATGTAACTAATTTTTGAAGTGATCAACAATAATGGTGGAGCTTCTCATTACTGAGTCAGTTTTTGACACTTTAATTTCTGTTTTAGGAGGTTTTATGTGGAGCTGTGGTCTTAAACTTTTGATCAGCTGATGAACAGCCTACTTCAGTTAAATTGTTGTTTTCAATAAATTGCCTGCTCACAACTTTTGGGCTCTTGTTCCCATTTCTTCTGTTTACATTTTGAAACTCTACTTAGAACCTTCCTAAGATCCAACAGTGCAAAATGCAAATTCATGCAATTTTTTAACTGGTCTTAAGATTTTGATCAGGAGTGTATGAGGCAGAGTTTATCCACAGGCCTCTCCAAAGTCCTGAACTTGGTTTTGACTAGTACTCTTCAAACTATTCCCTTATCGTTTGGTATGGTTTGTACGACTCTACCCAGAAGCCAGGAGCTCCGGGGGGCATTGTCTTCTAGGATAATCACAATTAGTCCGGGTTCCAAATTTTTCTTGACAGTATTCCACTTTTGACGTTCTTGTAGGCTGGGTAGATATTCACGC